>JAUYWG010000061.1:2739255-2762726 GCA_034779775.1 Enteromius afrohamiltoni | reverse complement strand
GGCCTTGCGCTTTTTTTTTTTTTTTTTTTTTTTTTAGAAAACTCCATGCAGGCTTTCATGTGTCTTGCACTGAGGAGAGGCTTCCATTGGGACACTCTGCCATAAACCTCCAACTGGTGGAGGGCTGCAGTGATGGTTGACTTTTAACAATTTTCTCCCATTTCCGGACTGCATCTCTCGAGCTCAGCTACAGTGATCTTTGGGTTCTTCTTTACCTCTCTCACCAAGGCTCTTCTCCCCCCAATAGCTCGGTTTGGCCAAACGGCCAGCTTTAGGAAGGGTTCTGTTCGTCTCAAACATCTTCCATTTAAGGATTATGGAGGCCACTGTGCTCTTAGGAACCTTAAGTGCAGAAGAAATGCTTTTGTAACCTTGGCCAGATCTGTGCCTTGCCACAATTCTGTCTCTGTCCTTTCTCCTCTGTTTCTGTCCTTTGATCTCATGATTCTCACTGACAGTAAGACCATTTAATATTTAAGTTTTTCTTTTTTTAATAAATCTGCAAAAATGTCAATGCTGTGTGTACATTGAGGGGAAAAAAATAACTTAACAAATTAGCAAATGACTGCAATATAACAAAAAGTGAAAAATTTAAGGGGGTCTAAATACTTTCCGTACCCACCGTATATAATTCTGGGTTATACAGACTTGTCAGTTAACACGCAATTATTTTTGGCAAATCACAACATTTTTAACCTTTCAATATTTCTTCAAAAGCTTCATTTAAAGCACTAATCTAAAGCTGAAACCCGACCCAAAGCACTCATAATCATATACTTTGTGAGAGGAACTAGTCTTCATGTACTTAGTCTTTCATAAACCACTGCATCAGCTGTGTGATATTAATATCTCATGTCATCCCCGCTGCTGTTTCAGGTGGAGGCGATGGATGTGGACGCTCAGAGCAGCGCTACCTGGATCCTGGACTCCAAAGACCCCAAGCGCACGGTCAGCACCAAGTACGAGACCACCATATTCTGATCGGACACCCCTATCGCCCCTCACACCTTTTCCTTTCGCTTTGTGCCTTCACTCTCTAGATAGACCTCCCCTCGCTCTCCATTCACCTCTTTCTGTCCTGAAGTCTAGTTCTTCTCGGGCTGTCCAACAAGCCATTCTCAGAGGCTGAAACAAACCTCCCCTCTTACTCAACAAACACATTTCCTCACCGTTCTCTGCCCTTTAAGTTGGTACAGGTATTTAGGAGCCCCTCTCGCCTGTAGTCGTATCATAACTGGCCTGAAACCAAAGTAAAGCTCTGCTGAGGACCAGAACATCTTGTCATTTAACCTTCTTGTTTCAAACGTGAAGAAACTAACATTTCCTTCTCATTCTGCTCAAAGGACTCTCCCTCCATTATCCACACTGATGGGCTTTTTCTTAACTTGTTTTTCTTTCTTTCCTCCTTCTGTGGTGCTCGTCTCCACCAGGCGTCAGCCGCAATGAGACACTGATGAAGACTTCTCTTCCTCCTCTTCAGTCTGAGCTAAAACAACTGGACTCCACTAAACATGTAGCATCAGATCAAAACAGTCCACACCGCCAAGGATTACCGTAAAAGGCACTTTCCATGAATACGGTACATTTTGGCATCCTGTAATTTCTTATTCTTTTACTGAATAAAGGCACAAATTATATATTTAGAACTGAAAATAATATGTTTGATAAACCATTGTGTATTGTAAAAATAGCATAGCATAGAAAGAGTACTGGCTTTCTGACTATGATCAACCTACCCAGTCTCAATGTATTTATTCGTTGCAGGGACACATTTATTTTGTTATTTTGCAAACTGCCTTGAGACTGGGTTGGATCTACAATTGAAAGAACACATCAATGTTTCAATTGACCTAAAATTTAAATGACCATATTAATTGATTTTATTTACATATTTAAGTATATAAATATAATAATAATAATAATAATAATAATAATATTAATAATAAAATAGTGTCCCGCAATTTAAGTACAATTACACACACATATATATATATATATATATATATAGGGAAAAAAAGTAAATAAATCATTCCATTTTCAATATATTACAAAAATACTTGAGTTTGATCTATTTCACTCAAAGTTATTGTAAAGAGAAAAATGTGGCAAATACATTTCCCCATGTTGTAAATTTATCAATAGATAACAACTGCAGTAGATTATTTTAGGCTAAATCAGTATTCTTTTTTTATATATAATTTTTGATTTTATTATCACTTTATTTTATATTATATAATTTTTTATTTACGATTCTTAAATCATGTTGGTTTTTATATTTTATTGTGTTTTTGTTTACATTTTTAGTGAAAGTAATTCTAATTCACGATGGTCAGTGAATCTCTATTTATTTTTATTTTTTTGGTTTGTTCTGTAAATCATAAACAAAGTATATAAAGTTATTAAACTGTATTTAAACAACAATTCATACAAAAGTAATATTTCTATAATCTCTAATAATAACTGCACGGTTAAGCACCACTTTTCACTTAGCTATGAATTAAACAAATGACTTCACAGGTTTTAAGCCCCATTCTGTACCCTTTTTGTGGAAAGTGCCAGCAGACTGTCAGATGTCAAGCTTTGTTTGCATTTGTTGGGCTTCTTTTAGCTTGCGTACTGGCAGCTAAGCCTTTTATAATGGGCTGTGAGGACTATATGGGTTTTTATTAGTCCTGTTATGTTACTATGCACATCTAATAGATGATATACACATTCTGTCCATCCCTCACGTTCAGATGAGACATTAGACAGCTGGCAGAAGCTTGCTAGAGTGCATTACAAGTTAATTGAATTGGAATCAAAGTACCTCACTGTAAATTAAATTTGCTGCCAGTTTATGGATTTGCGTTTAGCACTGTGATATTACGTGTTGTCTTAAGTCTGAGTTGGCAAACTAGGCTGGGCCTAAATGTCTGAACAAAATCACAAAGAGGTGTCTGAGCAGACCGCCTGCTCAAAATGTGTCTGATGTCAAGGAATCAAAGTAAAAAGTAATACTGACTGCTTATTTTATCAGGTGCCCAGTAAGCAGACTTTAGTCAGTGTTGTAGTGAACGTGTACAAGTCTTTACGCCATATCATTCTAGTGTTTGGGAAAATCTGTTCTTACAGGTGTTAAAGGTGGAATTATTTGCATATATTCTTCACAAGCCTTAAAAATCCTTGTGTATGGGTGCTCAAGCAATTACAAATTCATAGCATTTATTGGAAAAACTCATAGCACATCTCACATCATGATGATATGGTAGCCATTTCAGCCACTTGAGGAAATAAAAGAATGCTTTGGACATATCTCAATAATAATAAGTGGAAGTTGGCAAAAATCAAATCTGATATAAAAAATGTAAAGTATGAGTCAGAAAGTTGTGACAAATTAAAAGTGATAGGTCAGACTTGAGATAAAAAGACTTTGTTCCTTACTTAATGTTATAATTGTCATTTTCTCAATTTCAACCTTTTAAATAATTTTTCATTTAATTTATAATTATTTAGTATCTTAGAATTTTACATTAATTTTCTGTCATAATTATGATTTACCAAAGCATGGTTTTAATTTAATGTAATTAATTGATTTTCTGTGGTGGAAATAGTCTTCCATATAACAACACACTGGCAGCCATTTTTGTTTGTTGCATCTCAATACTGTAAAGACCACAGTAAGGACTGTTACAAAAAGATAACACCATTCAGTGTCAAAGTTCAAATATGCACAAAGTTGTGTTAGTGACCTATAATCAGCATCTCATGCAGACTAACTTTACTTCAATGCCTGCCACTCTCTTCATCCTGAATGTTGTTCTCATTTTCCCTTAACAATCTGCTTTTTCTGCAATTTTCTGTTCTTTCCCTTTTAAATCCTATTACCTTGCACCCCTAATGCTAGTGTTTTGCAAAGCCCAAAAACAATGTGACGGCATCCTTTTGTAGCATATCACATAATTAGTCTTAATTAAACGGTACTTTAGATAACACTTTATTTTGATGGTCCACTTTACGGTAAGAAACTTTGCAACTGCAGGTACATGTCAGTTAGCAGTCATTAGAGCATTAGTAGAGACCCCAACATACTACATACTATCAGAAACTTATACTAACCCTAGTGCCACCCTGCAGGACCTGATTTTGCTGAGTTCTGCATGTCCCTGGGTCAACAGATTTGAAGAACCAGTTTACAGTTTTTGTGAAGTGTAGGCTTACAATCAGTGTTTGGTGCTTGTACATCAGCGTCAGTCATCTATCATTTCCTCTGATTTTAGGCAATACTCATGGGGTAGGGTTAGGTTTAAGTGTAGAGATATGGTCAAAAGAAAAATTTCAGAATAAAATGTTACAGGGTCAAAAAAATATGTTGACCCAGGGACACGGCTAACTCAGCAAAATCAGGACATGCAACCTAGCCTAACAGGCTACAATAAGAGCTAGTTGACCTTTAGTTGCAATTGAATGATACATGCAGTTACCAAGTTATTTATAGTTAGTAGAATGTCTAAAGTGGGCTATCAAAGTTAAAATTGTAACCGTCCTTCAGTAGTCTATAGCCTGAAGTGGCCAAAACAGTGACATTTGAGTAGTTCTTAAAGGATTAGTTCACTTTCAAGTCAAAACTTCATAATTTACTCACCACAATCTCATCTAAGATGCCTTTGTAATTTTTTAGGCTTGACGTAGGCGGAAGTCAGTGTTTACACATGTAGAGGAGGACCGTTCAGAGTTGTTGAATGTTCATTGACACATATTCAAATGTATTTTCTGTCAGTTTATTTTTTTTGTGACTTTTCATAGACTCTGTACTTCTGCATACGTCAAGCGTGACCTTTTCAACGTAATGACGTATAACATGCACGCCAGAAAAGAGCAAAGCGAGCATTTGTGTTTATAAAGCGCATACATTTTTATTTACTTTATTATTATTTTTTTAATGACCTATTATTTCACTAAACAAGACCCTTATTCATCATATGCTATTGTTTAAAGCCCTTTTTAAACCCTATTTTTGACCTTTGAAGCTGTATCCTGAAATGTTGCTTAATTTTTTTTTTCTAATGAAGAATTACACAAACATTTTGAATGACATGCCGTTGATTTTTTTTTTTTTTTTTTTTTTTTTGAAAATGAGCTAATCCTTTAAGGGTCTAATCGGATAGCATGCTAACCACAAACTGAAAACTCAAAAAGGAAACTATATGTTTAATTATATTACATATAACCAATTAATCTCCGGGGTCCAACGGGGAGATGATTTTAGGAAAAAATTATTGGCAGAACAGCATATTTCTCCTCTTAAGTTCACCTTCATTTCATATCATATCTGGTGTAAATGCTATCCCACATTTATTTGTTTGATTTGTTTTAATCGGTGTGTGTGTATGTCTCCCTGTAGCTGACCGCTGTGTCGGATGCCAAACAGAAAGGAAAGTTGACAGCATGACTGTGGATGAAACATCGCTTGTATTGTGTGTGTGTGTCTGTGTTTATATAGGTCTATGTAAGTGTCAGAGGTCTACAGTGAACTCCCAACCATCAGCAGGTTTTCAATTTAAACACACAAACACACAAGCCAAAAAGCATCCCGTCCAGTTTAACCCAATCAACAAAACCTCTCTCCCTCTGAAAAACATCTTGCTTTTATCACATTTCTGACGCTTTCAAGTTTTCAAACACTGGAAACGCAGCAGTCACTGTATTCTCCCGCATTAACAAGAGCCAGTGTTGATGTTAGCCTTTGCTTTGATATCTTCCAGTTTTGTTAGGGTTAGGGTTTTGTCAAATTACGATCAATCCATCCGTAAGTTTGATTCTTACTGTTAGTATTTTAAGTCAGGTGACCAACAGGCTTTAGTACCTTAGTTTGTCGAGCTAAACAATATGGGAAAGACCATTCAAACCTAAGAATTGTGAACTATGGGATGAGTTTCACTAGGAAGGGTTTGGCCTTTGAAGGTCTCGTTGCCAGATTAGTGGGAGATGCTCTGTGTTGTGACGTCTTATAATAAGTTAATACGTTTATGATGGCATGAGAATGGTACAGTCCAGATCCCGGTACTTGTAGTGAGTCGTACACATATACTGTGATTTCTTATACAAAATAATTGCATTAATGTGACACTACAAACAACTGCGAGATGTTTTTATGTGTAGAGTTTTTTTGTCTTTCCTTTAATGATTAAGTTTTAGAAAGCAGTGTATGTCTAAAAAAAATTTAAAAATTAAAACGAAGCTAATGAAAAGGTTTCAGATTTTAAATTTGCATAATCATCTGTCATGGCCGATCCTGTGCTTATGTTTTGTGTAGATAATAATACATTAATATGAGGTTTAGATGGGAAATATTCCTGTATTCATTTAGCCTTAGTTTACAAGTATTTTAAGTCTGGTACTTTTTGTTTAGATTTGTTTTTTTGGTTGGTGGTTTTTTTTTTTTTTTTTTTTTTTTTTTCATTTTTAACATGGTATGTTAAAAATGGGAACAGTGCTAAAAATAAACAGATGCTAATGCTAGCACCTGTAATAGCCGCAGTGTTTGCACATCTAATCACGTTAGCAAATACAACAGTGACAGTTCGGATCGTATTCTTGGCTAAATGATTAAAATATAAACGATATCGAATTGTAAAGTAATCCTGGGTGGTCTGTCTTTTGATACTTGAATGATTCTGCTTTTATAGATATCTCTCTCTATATATGTATATGTATGTACTGTATGTAATTTTTTTTTCTTTTCTGTATGTAACTTTTTGGTCATGTTTTTGTCATATCTAGAGAGGAACGTCTTTTTAAAGCTCAACATATCATGATGCTAGTGAGCATGAGACTTACAATGGAATCTCTGAGAGACTTTGCCACAGAATCAAAGAACGATTGTAAATAATCTTGGGCTTCCAATCTTTTTTATGATTATTATTTTTCATAATTGTACATCCAATAAATGAAGAGATGGTATCCAGTGTCCTGTCGTTTTTCATTTAATCCAAAAAGTTTAATTGCTCAAAGAAGAGTACTACATATAAATGCTGTCAAATGATTAAACGCATAAAAAATACTTGTTTTTGTTCAAATTTTTACTGAGACCGATTTCACAGCAATTTGTACATATTTTATGAGGTGGTCAATTCGTATAAATTCGTATGACCTCACTTGAATTCATACAATTTTCGCTAAATTGTATGTATTTTATGAGTTGCCAATTCGTATGAATTTGTACTAATGACCTACACCTAACCCTGCCCCTAAACCTACCCATCACTGGGGTTTAGATGAATCGTAAAAAATTTGTACGAATTTGCCAACTTGTAAAATGCGTACAAATTGGTCATGAGACCGTGTTGTATTTGTTTGTGTACTGTGTATTTTATGCATATATAAAAGCACACACATGCAGTATGTGTTTTACAAATATTGACATGTAAATACAAAAAAATATTTACATGCAAAAACGTTTATTTTGGATACGATTAATCGTAAATGTTTGTGTGGCAAAGTGTTTTGGTTTACATTTGTTTTCTGTATTGAAGTGTTTTAAGCCTTCAGCAAATAATGCTGTGAAACTCTGTGATGTTGAAGTTGCAAAAGTTTTATTCAAAAACATTTAGGAGCAGAAATTCCTTAATTTTAGACCTGCAAGATGTTAAATGAACATTTGGACACAATATATTAATGTCCTGTTGACAAGTATTACAGAAGACACGGCAAAAACGTCACTTGACAGTTTCACACAACATAATTTAAACATTTCCCCGACAACATGCAAAATTTGTACAATATCAAAGAGTCTGTTTGAAATGTGTAACAAGCTGACAACAAAATAATTTCAGGAGTAATAATGTCTGATTTGTTTTTTGAATGTTGACGAATGTACCACAAAAATATACAATTAAATGATTATTCTTTGGACAATGTCAGTGTTTGACAATTGACATTTACCGTTTGCTGTGCCTATATCTGAGTGCAAAAAAAATTCCTGCTTTTGTACATTTTGTCAATGTGCTTTTTGGTTCTTTTGTTAAATGGATTCATGTGCTTCTAAAATTGTGAACTAAAGTCAGCTGTTAAGTAACGGCTCATTCTTTTGCAAACTTTTTACATTTACAAGTAAAGAAAATTCTCAACCAATCACCAGTTTAACTTCCTCAAAAGCCATGAAACCTGAAGCCAGTTGCATAAACACTGCCAATATGTTAACATGCTTCTTAACTTCATTTAACTAGTCTTGAAAAAAACAGAGATGACTATTAATCAGTTCAAGCAATAGGCCCTCTGAACTTTTCTCTTATGAAATTTGACCCTGGAGCACAAAACTTCTTAAAAAGTCTTAAGTTTTGTATTTGTAGCGATATCCAATAATACATTGTAAGGATGAAAATTATCCATATTATGCCAAAAATCAGTAGGATATTAAGATCATGTGCCATGAAGATATTTTGTCAATTTCCTACTATAAATATATAAAAAATTCATTTTGATTAGTGATATGCATTGCTAAAAACTTAATTTGGACAACTCTGAAGGCGTTTTTACCAGTATTTCGATTTTTTTGCAACCTCAGATTCCAGTTTTTCGAATAATTGTATCTCAGCCAAATATAGTCTCATCCTAACAAACTATACAATAAAAAAAAAAACTTAATCTCAGTTTAAAAAATAATAAAACATTATTACTTGTTTTGTAGTTCAGAGACACAAATGTTTTGAGTTTGAAAAATGTTTATGACAGAAATTGATGTTTTAGTCAGATTAATAAATGCTCAAGACCATCACTGCATTGTAACAGTCTGAGAGAGACACTGAAATATCAAGCATCAAAGCATTGTATAGGAACAGAGGGATGCTCCCAGAGCTCATGTTAATTACGAAAAATTTACATTCATTTGCCATTAGCCTTTCTGTCTCGTACATTTATATTCATCATTCATTTATTTCTTGACTAAACTGCAAGGCATCTTTGTCAGACAGTTGCAAATAATCGGTGAACTCTTAATATCTCGTTTTTCACCAATTATTAAACAGTGGTCACAGATAGCAAAGGGTTGTACACTTTCTTCCCATCTACAGAGCGGGTCCCGTGTGCCAACAGCTCATGGATGGTGATCCAGTTGTCGAGGATGCGTCGGCTGCGTTTCTTCATACTCTTCTTCTGGCTCAGCTCGAGTATGGAAGCCTGTCCTTGAGGTCCGGAGTCGTGTTCCTTCTCTTTCTCCCTCAAGAAGTCCAGTCGGCTCTGCATCATGAACTCTCGGCGTCGCCGTTGCTCGCGAGCTCTTAACAGCTGCTGCTTACGCTCCTCCTTGCTCCAATAGCGTCCCATCTTCATTTCGCTCACTGCATCGTCATCCGTGGTCATTCCACTGCGCTCCTCTCGAATCTTCATGGCACGAGCCTTTAGCAGACGATCTCTTACTGGGCGTTTGGCGAAGTAACGCGAACCGTCGCTCCGGATCTTTACTTTCCACTCCATTCGAGGAGAAGTTGGAGGCAGTGGAGGAGGTACGATTAAAGACCTTGCAGCTGTGGAGTCTCTAGTTAAGGTATTGGAGTGAGAAGGAACCTCTTCATTGGTGTCCCTAACTTCTGGACTGTCGTTTGTAGATATGTCCCTCAACTGCATGCAACTCTGGTAGCGTGGAGGCAGAGTGGTACTGCAGCGACGGCGGGACAGGTATGGGCTGTTTTCTGCACTCCTTCCCCCTTTTGCGATCCCGGTAGTGAGAGACCCGTTTGTATGGGACCCCCTTCGTGCTCCGTCCAAGCCCTTTCTACTGCTCCCGCCATTCCGGAGCCGCGATGGAGTAGAGTTTTTGTGGTCCGCTGTTTCTTCGCTCTTTTTCTTGGAATCCGATGTTACGTTTAGGTTCTTATCCCTGCTTGCGCTTGTTCTGTGACGGGACGTACGAGGACGCATGGTTGCAGAGGCACTGGAATCTCCCGCCGCAGACTGCGAAGGGTTTCGCTCGCTTGCCAAAGGTGTGCTTCTGCAACTTTCCCCACCGGTATTATAAGCACTTGTGCTCTCTTTATCGGAGCGTTCCCTCTCTGGGATCTCGTTGATATCTGAGAGGTCGTGGTGGATGGCCTCTGCACCTCCGCACCTTGCCTTTGCTCCTTTTTCTTCGTCGTCCTCTTCGTCAGCTGGCCAGACCTTAAGGCAGCGTTGGCGCAACTGCTGCATCTTCTGAGCCCGCAAAACATTGCGCCACTTAAACTCCAGGTGGCGTATTTCCTCATCGAGAAGGGCGATCTCATGCTGCATCAGGCTCTCGTTACAATTCATGTCTACAGGAACACCTGCTCCTGCAAAATCACTGTGGTGCCTTCCGTCCAATAGAAAAAGTGCATTTCCATTCTTCTCGTAAAGGCAGCGGATCTCCAGCAGCTCTCGGTAGCGTTCGTATTCCTCTTCGGTTAACCCTGGCATCAGTGCTCTGCTGGTTGCTGAGCCCAGTGATTCAGGAGCCCCGTGATCCACCGCTCCCACCCCATCGGGCCCTAGCAGCGAGTCATTGCTGTAGTGAAATTCCCATCCATGCTGAGCAGCACGAAACTTGCGCAAGCTGCCTGGGGTATTGGTGGCATTGGTTGTGCATGTGCTAGTGGCATCATCGGCCAGCTCGGAGGACTCTTCACAGCGCGTGCTTTCATCAGTTCGACCCACCCCGCTGTCCAGCTCCTGGCTGTTATTGAGCGCCGTGTGCCATAGGTTGGGCCGACCAGCTCGGATCCCATTGATGTCGCTCAACACAGAGCTGGTTTTCCTTCGGTGCTCAGGACTCGGTGAGTTTGAGACATTTTCCAAGTCCTCTAGATCCAGGCCCACACCCAACTCCAAATCCAGATCATCAGCCTCATTCTGCCAAGAAAGCATATTAGAAATATTAGAAAATCTGAAAATATTAAAATCATGCTAAGAATTATGTGCAGACCAATGTAACCCTGGACCACAAAACCAGTCATAACTGTAATTTTTTTGGGGGGTGGGGGGATTTATTATTTGAAACTGGATGAATAAGCTTTACATTGATTTTTGGTTTATTAGGATAGGACGATATTTGGAATCTGGATTCTGAGGGTGCAAAATAAACTAAATATTGAAAAAAAATTACCTTGACTGTTATATTAACAATATAGTTCTGGGGATTGCATACTGCTAATTAAAATTTAAGTTTTTATATATTTATTGTAGGAGATTTACCATTTATCTTCATTAAATATGATCTTTACTTAATATCTAAACGAGTTTAGGTCTATTTTAGATAATTAATTTAATTTATCACAATAATTAAGATGATAAATAAGATAATATTGAGAGAACTGCAGGTTTGTGAGTTTAATGAAAAAGTCACAAAAATGTAAAAATAATTGTTTTTAATAACATAAAAAACACTCACTAAAAATATTTAATTTGTTTACCAGCAATGTCATGTGACCATTAACAAACGTCAGAGAACTGTGAACAATGTAATACAAATACTTTAACATTTCAGAGGTACTTCGAGTAAATAGTACTTCCAGTTTGAGAATCCCAACAGTACATGCAAGCAAGAAATAACATGAATTTTGTGCATCTGAATGTGTTTGAAAGACATAAACATTTAATGTAATTACAAGTACTTCATTTTTGGAATCTGATTACGTAATCTAGATCACATGTATTCAGATACTACCCAGCTCTGAGTCTCTGCTAATGAGCTGATGATGAGTCTGACTAATCATGAATCATGTAAAATGTGTACTATCTGCTCTGAAGTATGTGGCTGTGATCCACTAGTCCAGGGATGTCAGATTCTGTTCTCTTGGGGGCAACTGTCCTGCAGAGTTTAGCACCAACTCTAATTAAACACATCTAAACCAGCAAAAAAAAAAAAAAATCTCTGCACTATGCAGGACGGTCATCCTCCAGGAACAGAGTCTGACACGTGCGCTAATCTGAAACAGAAACCACATCAGAAATGTCCCTGTTTGAGCAGCAGAGGGCAGTGTTTGTCTGAGTAAACCCAAGTCTGGATACTGTAAATGATTGTAGGGTCTTTTCCCATCTGTTGTGGGAGACATTTAAACATGAGAGGTTTCTCAAATGAGCCACCTGTGCTGGGGAATATACTGGCCCAAGGGCTCATACACCATCTGGAGCGTCCGTAAAACACACAACACACACACTTGTGTGCTAATGACCCCAAATCCTAAACACTGTGATATCTGTAGAATATTCTCATCTCTGCTTTTAATCATTTTTCCACTAACTATTCACAAATAGATGTTTGCTTTATACCAAAAGCAGCACCTAGTGGTGAAGAATGAATTTACATTTTTGTATGTTAAAGGGTTAGTTTACACAAAAATTTGCTTGCGTATGCGGTCCGTTGAGCATGGTGGAAAACGTAAGTCACAGGAAAAGAGTAAATTATGTTATTTTTGTTTTATTTGTGCAAAAAAACGTATTCTCCCAGCATCGCTAGGTATGAGGTCACATGGACTTCTTCACCAAAGTTTCTACTATGTTTCTGGATCTGGGATCGTTCGCATTATGTTGTTGTCTATGGAGGGACAGATGGCTCTCTGATATCAAAATATCTTATTTGTGTTCCGAGAATGAACAAAGGGGTTTGGAATGACATGAGGGTGAGTAATTTTCATTTTTGGGTGACATCAACATCTTTGTTGACCCTGGAGCAACATTGTGATTAACCAATCAGATTTTAAGAACCAGTTTACAGTTTTTGTGAAGTTTAGGCTTACAATCAGTGTTTGGTGCATCTATCATTTCCTCTGATTTTAGGCATTACTCATGGGTAGGGTTAGGTTTAGTTGTAGAGATATGGTCAAAACTAAAATTTTGGAATAAAATGTTGTTCCAGAGTCAAAAATATATATTGACCCAGGAACACGCCTAACTCAGCGCATGTCTGGAAGATGTCTGTTAAACATCTCTTGATCTGAAAAGCATCTGCTGTCTGCAAACGTCTTGCAGTTTTAAATGCATTCTAAATCATAAACATCTTAAAGACATCTAATAGACATCTGTTTGACATCTACAAGGAGATTTCATTCACAGTTGTTAGCTGGGGCATGAAATTTTCAAAAATCCATAGTAGGGGCACTTTAATTTAAGATAAATATCTGTCTTTGTGGGTTCCAGATCAGCATCTTTCTATACTTAATATATCAGGATTATTATAATTAAGATGTATATCGTGATGACATTGTTTTCCTTGCACAGCTTTGTGTCAAATAGCATCATGCTAAATGAACTTCATAAACATGCCTCAGACTTCAAATGTTGACTTGGTCTATTTGTATTCATGAACTGGGTCGTTCCTCCGGGGTTTGCATTCTGTTTTATTTAAATATTTACCAGTGGGATACGGACTGTTGCTATGGCTTCCACATGGGCTAAAGATGATAAATCTGGTTGTTAAAGCAAGTTGACAGACAATGAGGTTTGGGACCAATCAGAGACCCGCACACAGTGAGAGTCACGAAGAAAGACATTGTTCATCATTTTTGTGTTAATTTACACAGACTTGTTTGTTGATTTTGATACTCTCTCCTTGCTCTGTTGTGGCTTTGTCATTTGATTTATTTGCCTCGTCAAAATGAGCCGTTTCCAGTCATGAACACTCCATGGAATGCTATATATCCCACAATCCAATTAAACTATATCTGCAGTAATGAATAGGCCGATTCTAAGGTATCTTATGTATACTTTGCATAGTTTATGTATACAGCTATGTAATGTGGCCATGTGATAATATAGCATGCTACAGTTTAAATTGTTTATTGCATAATAATGTATAATTTTATATAGTGTAGTATACAGTATTTCAAATGCAGCAGAAGTCTGCTATGGAAACCTGTCAAAAGAAAATGAAATGGACATGGTGTCTCGCTGTTGGAGGTAGTGTTATTATAGGATAAGTCCATTTCTCTCTCAAGCGTAACCTTGCTAGGAAAAAAAGACTGCAGAACCGACCCTGTGTGTCCTTGTCTCTCCTTGTTTTTTTTCTCTGTTCTCCTCTCCATTTATTTCCTCGTCAGGGGTTTCTGTCCTACTCTGACCTTTCCTGTCTGCTTTCATTTGTAAACAGAACAGAATGAAGCCATGTGTTCCACCTGTACACTAAAACACATTTGTCTGTTACCGCTTGAATAAGCAAGCCGTAATACACTTCACGTAATGTCTGAATACCAAATTTGTAGCCGTTAATGGCTTCAGTAATATTTTGTCATTCAGCGCTGTGCCACTACTAAATCCACAGCGAAAGAAATTATATTATGAGTTAAAGGCTGGGTGTCTCAGAATGATTCAAAGACAATAAATTGACAGCATGTCTTTCATTTACACTCCCCCAGCTGCAATTCTGTAGCAAACACTGCCAAAGCGATTAACTTAATTGAATCAAGTGATGATATCTGACTGTGCAAATGTAAGCCTACAGTTTTAATATGTTTGTTCCAATACCTTCAAGGTGAGTCTCACCTCGATATCTGGTCGTGCCAGTAGCAGAGAGATGTTGGTGCTGTCCTCTCTGGTCAGGATAGCCACAGCTTCCTCTCTGTTCTGCACATCCATCCCATTAATCTGAACACAGACACACATTTCACATCACATGTTACCCTTGGAGCACAAAATCAGTCTTAGGCAGCACAGGGCGTGTATTTGTAGCAATAGCCAACAATACATTGATATTTTTTTTTTCTTTTATGCCAAAACCTAAAAATTAGGAGTTAACTTTATGTTCCATGAAGATATCTTGTACATTTCCTACCGCAAATATCTAAAAGTAGTTTAGATTTACAGAAAGTGTGCAATAATTGTTTAAACAACATTAGGCGGGTGCGTAAATTTGGGCACCACAAAAAAGAAATGTTTTCCAATAGTTTACCATGAGAGTCTGGATTCTGGTTAAAGGTATTTTGGACCATTCCACATTACAAAACATCATTCAGGTTTGATAGCTTCTGAGCATGGACAGCTGTCTTTAACTCACACCACAGATTTTCAGTAATATTCATTCCAGAACGTTGTATTTGTGCCTCTGCAAGAATGCCTTAGTAGATTTTGAGCAGTGTTTAGGGCAGTTGTCTTGTTGAAAGATTCAGCCCCGGCACAGTTTCAACTTTGTCACTGATCCCTGGACATTGGTCTCCAGAATCTGCTGATATTGAGTAGAATCCATGCGTCCCCTGCACTGGCCACACAGCCCCATAGCATGATGGAACCACCAAATAACTCAATTTTAATTTCATCAGTCCAAAGCACCTTATTCCAAAATGAAGCTGGCTTGTCCAAATGTGCTTTAGCATACCTCAAGCGGCTCTTTTTGTGCTGTGGGCGTAGAAAAGGCTTCCTCTGCATCACTCTCGCATACAGCATCTCCTTGTGTAAAGTGCGCCAAATAGTTGAACAATACACAGTGGCTCTATCTGCAACAAGACGATGTTGTAGGTCTTTGGTGCTGGTCTGTGGGTTGACTCTGACTGTTCTCACCAGTCGTCACTTCTGTTTATCTGAGATTTTTCTTAGTCTGCCACTTCGAGCCTTAACTTACTTACTGTGGAAACAGACAGCTGAAATCTCTGAGACAGCTTTCTGTATCCTTCCCCTAAACCATGATGGAGAGTTGTTTTGAGACCCCCATGTTGCTACTCTTCAGAGAATATTCAAAGAGGAGGGAAACTTACAATTTCCCCCCTTAACTACTCTTTCTCATAATTGGATTCACCTATGAATGGAGGTCAGGGGTCAGTGAGCTTACCAAGCAAATTTGAGTTCCAATAATTACTTATAAAGGTTTTGGAATCAATAAAATGACAACAGTGCCCAAATTTATGCACTCACCTAATTTTGTTTAAACAATTATTGCACACTTTCTGTAAATCCTATAAACTGCGTTTCACTTTTCAATTATCACTGTGTGTGTCTTCTATTAGATATATTTAACTGAAAATATTTATTGTAACAACCAATTTATACAGGAAAATCATGAAGATTAACAAGGTTGCCGAAACTTACGCATCCCACTGTGTGTATATATATAAAAGCTGCTTAAATATCTTAATTTATCTAAGGGCTAGTCCTGGCTTAATCCCCATCTTTGAAACTGGCCCATAAAGTTTATATTGCTAACCCTTTATTGCTAACATTTTAATAAGAGATCATAAAATTGTTTCCTAAAGCTGCTAAATGTAATTTAATTACAAAAAGTTATAAACTGTTGATGCCTGAAGATGTAAAACAAGTTGTTTAGAATATGCAAACAGGATAAATAGTTATTTCAGTTTTTAAATATGTCCAATATGTTCCTCAGGACACTACTAAATAATTACTTGCTAAAAGGTTATGGTCTTTTATTTTAAAGACAATGATAAACATCTGAAGGAATTTGGAAGGGGTATTTATAAACAGAGAATTAAAATGCGTCTTTTCCCCCAAACGATTAACATCTCCTAGCTCACTATTTAAAAAAAAGATATATATTGTTCATGCCTCTAACATTAAACTCAACTTAATTAGTGTTATTTAATGGAGTCTGAGTTACCTGCAGTATTCTGTCTCCTTCACGGATTCGTCCATCTTTAGCAGCAATGCTATTAGGATTGACCTGCAACGACAAGACAGAATATCTGACATTTTTAGACAAAATTTAAGGAATGCTCCTTAATGCATGATGAAGGCATCATGAACCAAAGCCCCTCACAAGCAGCTTTTAAATATGAACATATATAGAAGGTGCTCAGAGTCATTCACACAAACACTAAACACCATCATGGTGAAACTCATTACACTGAAATATGCAATAAACATTAATTTAACAACATTACATGTGACACACAACCCTAATAAACACAACTGATAAGAAAAACTAAGAAGAAAGTTATTTAAAAAAAAAAACAAATTCAAAATACATTTTAAATGCAACCCCTGTTAATTTTACGAGAATTTATTGTTAACCATTTAACATTTTCACAGTTTTATACCGTTAAAATTTTTCAGTCTGTACTGCACTGAAACCTTATGTGAGCAAGTCAAATTCCATGTGTATGTATTTTGTGATGTTAGAACTAGCCAGATTTAAATAATAATAGACATCATGATTCTTCAGGATGTTGTGGCATGATTTATTACAGGCTCTTCCACTTTCCTTATTACAACTCTACGTTTTGAGATTTTTGTGAAGTGTAATTACTAGATGGTTGCCTTGTTGTGGACAATCCATTATCCGTGAGTAGGATAGTATCGTTCGTTGGAGCCTCAAGCACCTTACATCTTTTCTTTTCCTTTATTTGTGGACATGAAGTAAACATTGATGAAAATCATTCTCAAAAAATCAGCATACTCATCCCACTAATGCAGTATACAGTAAAAAAGACAGTAAATATGTACTTCAAAACAGTCAAAAGTATATTTGTGACCCTGGAGCACAAAACCAGTCATGACGTGTTGCATGACATGCTATATTTGTAGTAACAGCCAACAATAGGTGTGGTTCAAAATTATGGATTTTTCTTTTATGACAACAATCATTAGTATATTAAGGTAAAGATCATATTCCATGAAGATATTTTGTAAATGACCCACCATTAATATACTAAAATTATTTTTTGTTAATATGCATTGTTAATGACTTTATTTTGACAACTTTAAAGGCGATTTTCTCAATATTTAGATTTTTTTTTTTGCACCTTCAGATTCAATATATTCAAATATTGCCCTATCCTAATAAACCATACATCAATGGAAAGCTTTTTTATTCAGCTTTTAGATGATGTATCAATCTTAGTTTTGTAAAAAAAACAAACAAAAAAAAAAACAACTTTTGACTGGTTTTGTGGTCCAGGTTTACATATTTGTAAAAATAAAATTTACAATTATTTGGTTGCATATTATATATTAAATTCTTTTTAAAATTTTCAGTGTAAAAGCATTCCTGTACTTAAGTTTTCACCTTTTTTGCAGATAGAATTATTAGAAATTTTGTTGTGACCATTGACATCCTCTATGATGTTTAATATGTCTTTACAATGCACTTCTTGCTGTAAATGTGTGAATTCTGCAATATAAAAGTGATCTGTAATTTCTACAGTTTTAACATCAATAAGCAAAATGTACAAAAATGCGTCATGTGTCAGACTGGTATGTTGGAAAGTTGTCTCTCCATATTAATGGAATTTAAAAAACTAAACAAACAAACAAAACAAAACAAAAAAAACATTACCTTTTATACAGAGTAATTGATAATATAGTTGTTGGTCTATGCATTAAATAACATGCTGTAAATGCGTTGGAATTGTCATGCTCTAGTAGAATGATCTTGTTTACATTTGATTCTTGAAAGATAAAATAGTGTTTTGTATTTAATATGGCATTTCATTTAAAAGGATGATTTATCTAACCCTGAAACATAAGGGCGTAGGTTCACAGTTCTCCCTCAGCCTTCATTCATAATTCATTGGTCAGCAGATTCCCATTATTCCTCATTTCTCACCTCACCCACGTAGATACCCAGATCCTCTTCATCATCAGTGCGATAACACACCGTTAAACCCAGTTTATCTTGCTGGCAAGATTTATACAGTTCCACCTCCTGAAGAAGAACAGATATGGAGAGAATTAAACAAACAGAGATAAGACGCTTGTCCAGCAGTATTTCAGTCTAAAACAAACTTAAACTAGAGGAAGTTTGAAGAGCCAGTGCCGACCTCATACTCCAGGTCATCTTGTCTGTCCACTTCATGTTGACTAATGTCAAAGTAGTCCGTTGGGTCGTAGTACACATGGTCAATAGGAGGGCTGAGGAGAAACACAATGTCAAAGCGCAAAACATATAGTTAACCACTAGAATGACGTACAGAAATGAAAAGTCACAGAAAGGCAGTGTTTGTAAGTGTAACACGCTAAACAACTGTACAACCACAGTAGCAATCAACACTCCTTTATTCCCTCAAAAATGTAACATTCGGATTTGTCTGTAAATACATTTGTGTTTTTGCTGTAAAGGAGACTGGAGTAAGACACTTTTTTTACTCCTATAAAAAAAGCACTTCTATATAATCTTTAGACAAATAATCTATGTAAAAAACTTTTATACATTTGGTCAAAAGTTTACACCCCCTTGCAGAATGTGCAAAAGCCAATTATTTTACCAAAATAAGAGGGATCATAAAAAATTAATGTTATTGTCTTTTTAATACTGACCTGAATAAGATATTTCCCATAAAAGATGATAACATATATTTCACAAGAGAAAATAATAGTTGAATTTATTAAAAACGGCCCCTTGATTCTTAATACTGTGCTGTTAGCTGAATAACCCAAGTATGTTTATGTTTAGTGATAGTTGTCCGTGAGTCTCTTGTTTGTCCTGAACAGTTAAATATCCTGCTGTTCTTCAGAAAAATCCTTCAGCTCTCACTATTTCTTAGTTTTTTTTTTTTTTGCAGCAGCATTTTTTTGTGTTTGAACCCTTTCCAACAAAGACTGTATGATTTTGTGATCCATCTTTTCAGACGTAGGACTACTGAGGCACTCATAGGGAGCTATAAGATAAGGTTCAAATGCTCACTGATGCTTCAGAAGGAAGAAACATGCATCAAGAGCTGGAGGTGACAACTTTTGAAGTTCAGGGTAAATTAAATTTATTTTGTCTTCTGAGAAACGTAACTGTGATATTTGGGCAATGAAACATTTTATTTCGGCAAAATAAGAAAAATGCGAACACACAAATATATATGTATGAATATATGCATATATAAGAACAGCCCTCACACAAAATAATCTGACATTTAAGTATTTTCTGTAAAAGGTACACTAACAACATTTAAAGGCTTGGAGTCTGTAAGATTCATTTTTTTATTTCCGAAATAACTTGTACAGCAAGGATACATTAAATTGATAAAAACTGCCAGTAAAGACATCAATAACGTAATAAATCCTAAAAAAAAAAAAAAAACACTGTTTACACAAAAATATGAGGCAGCACAAATGTTTTCAACATTGATCATAATACCAAAGGTTTGACTGGAGTAATGGTGCTGTAAATGCAGCTTTTTATCACAGGATTAAATTGCAATTTACGGGCTATTCCAATAGAAAAAAAGTTATTTGAAATTGCTATAATATTTCACAGGGTTGTTGTTTTTTTTTTTATAAAAGAAAAGCTTTATGAGCATAAGATGCATCTTTTAAAAAAATATATTGAACTTTTACTGACTCCGGAAATCTGGACACAAGGCTAATGAAGTATTTTTGTAAATTAAGCATCATGTACAAAACACATACTGAATAGCACAGATTTTAAAAGTGATGCTGCCTACCAGTGACACGCAACATCTGTTCTCGAAGCCTCACTTACATCTGGCTGAAGAGGTAGGGCTCTGGCATGGGCGGGAGCGGAGGGGAGGGAGGCGACGCTGGTCTGTTGTGATGGACGGGTCTGCCTAATGTCACCATGTGCTGGAAGCTGATGTCTGTCTGCGTCCCGCTGTCCACGCAGTCAGTGTTTCCCAGTGTCCCTGCAGCAGCTCCAGCCACAGCCGCTCTCCTCCTTGGACCCCACCTCATGTTCCTCCGGCAGCGCAGAGCATGCAGGCTCTGCTCCTGAGAGAGACCAGTCAGGTCTCTGCTGCTCACCTGGACAAACACACACTCACGTCATCACCACTTCAGATTTGAACACATCATTCATATTTTGAAAGGAAAAAGGCGAATGTAAATGCAGTAGTTGTGTTAAGTTAAGCAATTTTTTTGAGTGCACTAAACACACAACAATTACACAAAAACACTAAAGCTTAATTCCAACCTCCCCATTTATAACATGCTGTTTATCTGCCGCCTCTGTGGGAGACAGAGAAGGAATAATTAAGGAGGAGGAAAAAAAGCATATCCAAGTAGAAAGTCTGGTTAATTTAATGCTGAGGAGACTACAAACTACAAACAACTCAGCAGAATAAAGTCTCATGGTGATAAATGACCACAATACTCAATATCTGCAGAGAAAAAGGTTTTAAAGTGTGTGTCTTTGAGTTTAACATAAGACATGTAGTATTATAGATTAACCCTAGTATAAAAATATTAAAGACTGTGTATATTATGTAAGTATATTATTTATATTTTTAAGAGAACTATTTTTTCAAAATACGTTTCAATACCTGAATGAGAAAAGACTGAAACACTTAACCCTAGGAATGTAACGGTATCAAAACTTCACGGTACGGTATTACATCGGTATGAATGGCACGGCACGGTATTTATTGAATCATTTACAGGAAAAACAAAACTAATGAAGAGAAAAGAGTTTATAAAACAGTTTACATGACCACTGAACATATCAGTGGCATACACATTAGCCATTTATCTGTAAACTTTGAAACAGGAACTTAAATTTTAATAACAAAAAATGATTAAACCTTCCACACATCCGATTTAGCCTGTCGCTAGATGACATCATACGTCAATCTGCATATTCATCAGTGTCACATAATGTTATTCAATGCACCCTGAAATGCTCTACCGGAGACTCGCTGAGGTTTGTCCAAGAAGTCTCTAGATTTGTCGCTAACCGCTTTGTCGCTAATGGGGTCTGAAAAGTCACAAAATATAGTGACAAAGTCGCTAAATTGGCAACACTGATCTGTAGCGACAACAGACCGCAAAGAATGATGGCCACGCCTGGGCTGATGGGAATAGTAGTTCCCGCTTCCTCACGTTCGCTCCATTTGCCTGAGCAAACCTTTCTCAGAAGAACTATCATTTTATCGAGTCATGCGACCACGGTAGTATCGAAAAAATTTGCTATTGCATTACAATTGGTATTTACAATATCGTTAAATTCCTATTTAAACTTTCAGCACCTCACTGTTGTGAGCTTGTGAAGTGATTACAGAGAACCTATTGCAGATCATCTTTGACCTCTGACCTTTCCCAAAGGCTTACGAAGCACTAGCATGACTGTGATCCCTTCTAAGTTATTCCTGTGTGTTTGTGTGGAGGTATGAGACTGGTAATCCCTGCAGCGAGAGAGATTGGTAATTAGGGATTAGTGTGATAATATTCAGCAGGATTCTGATGGAAACAGCGTGAGTTTCTGGCTCAGGTCAGAGTGGGCGGCTTCATCAAACAACACTGAGCTGTTACAACAGCCAGAAAACCCAGAGCAAAAACACTTTTCCTCCCTCGCTTCCTCCTCCAGTGACTCTAGATTTAAATTCTGCTGCTCTTAATACTGTGTCAGGTACAAGAATTAGTATGGATGAAGTTATTGAACACACTGCATTTTTCTGTAATGGATATGCATTAATAGGCCACAAGGAACTTGTGAACTTTTCTTTTAAAGGAAGTTGCCTCCATTTGTGCATAAACACCCTCAAAACCCACTGTTACAAATCTGTCAGCCCTTTCACATATTAATTAAAATTGCTAAATAGAGGCTGGGATACACTACACTTCTGTCCTGTTTCTTTGTTTGTTTTCTTATGTTATGTTAAACATATTTGATTTCCTGAGCCAATTTTAATACAGATATGTTTTCATTTGTCATGCGTCTACAAGAAACAAAGCAGTTTGTGGGCACTCCAGCTGGCAATCATAAAATACAACTCTTTGTGAGCTTGTTGTGATCTGAATAACCCTTTAAGTTTGTGATCCTCAAGTGTTGTACAATGCTACATTTTCTTAACCTTAACATTTTCAAAGTTGCAAGTGTATGATGTCTATTCAAAAAATTCAAGTTACTCATCCTGCAAAAAGTATTCACCCTCAAGGCATCCAAGGTGTATATGACTTTCAGTAACACTTTAGAATAGGTAACACTTGTTAACTGTTAACTACAACTTTTCCCTCAACAAATTCTTAATTCGCTGCTTATTAATAGTCAGTGCAGTAGTTTAGGTGTGCTTAATTAGCACTAATAAATGGCTAATATTCTACACACAGAATAGGGAACACATATTCTATATTAACTATGACTCTCCCCTCAATAAATTCTTAATTTTCTGCTTATTAATAGTTAGTAAGGTAGTTGTTAAGTTGAGGGATTTGTTAAAATTACATATAAATAAATAAAAACTCATAATCTACTTACTAGTCTAATATACTGTATGTTCGTAAAGGCATAGTTAATGCAAAACATAAGTTTCTTTCTTTCTTTTTTTTTTAACACAAAAGAAGATATTTTGAAGAATGTTGGAAACCAAACAGCTGATGGTAGCTATTGACTTCCATAGTCTGGAGAGAAAAAACAAAAAAAAACAATAAATGCAATAGATACCATAAAATAAAATTTGTATCTGCCAGCATCCTTCAAAACGTATAGGTTACTTGCGTAACCACTGTTCCCTGAGACATGGAACGAGTACTGCATCTGCAAAGACGCATGGGGAAAACTCCTTTTTCCCCCTAACTGAAGCCTATTCTAAAATGCAGTTTTATTATTTATTAAAACTGCACGGTCATTGGCCGCTGTATTGGGGACTATTTTTAACCAA
>JAUYWG010000061.1:2713559-2723907 GCA_034779775.1 Enteromius afrohamiltoni | reverse complement strand
ATCTGATCATCATCCAGTCTGTCTGGAATGACAGGAAGTAACAGAACAAACTGAGACAGACTAAATCCAGAAGAACTCTGGCAATGTCTCCAAGATAAAGAAAACACCTACCTGGAAAGCTAACAGTTCTCTTTCTCTCTTTCTTTGTGCAGCTTGTTAGCACTAAAGGTTGAGGTGTTTTGCTAATTAGCTTTATTAGTATCGGTCTTCTCTTATAGACAAGACTTTAATCAATGATACACAAAAGCACAAAACTACACCTAAACATAATCGTTTATAAAAATGCTTATAAATCACAATAAGAAAAGCATAAATTGCAGCAGTGGCTTTTCTCAAAGTCACAGTCACCCCTATAGTTCATTGCTAGTCTTTGTTGTGTATTTTTATTACCCGAATAAAATATTTAACAGCCCAAAAGAGTTGTAAGTCAAAGCCACAGAGAAATCTTTGCTAGGTCTATAAGGTTGCCTGAATATGAAAGGTTTTGATTGGTTTGGATGTTTTGATACTCGTAGCAAGCCGAGATTATAGAGCTCATTAAATATCATTAAAATAAGACACACAAACAAACAGGAGAAAAACAAGCAGTTTGCTGCAAACACAGACAGAGAAGAAGAAACCTGTGGGGACATGATTACGAGAGAGAGTTGAGAAAATGCAAATATCAGACTAAAGGCCATTCATGGGCGTTGCTTGCAATGAAACCAGAGGGAACTTGCTAAATGTTACTCAAGCAAATATACATAAAATAAATAACAATCACATTGATAAAAATGTTTACAGTGGACTAAGTTTAACCCAGCAAAGATATTTATAATTCAAGGCAGGGAGGGTGATTTGGACCAAAAACATTTATGTTATGCTGGCTGAAAGTCTCTTTACATCCCAATAGCAATAACTAAGGTCTAAATATATTTATATGCATTTATATCAAATTAAAACTAAATTGTACAACATTAAATAACAGTAACATCTTTTCATTACTGAATTAAATTACATTAAATTAACTTTAAAATAAAATTTAAAAGTCAAAAGTACAGATAAATAAAACAAATTTGCCCCAAAATAATTTAGCAGGATGTAACATATACTTAGTATATTTCTTTTGTGCGTATCATTTTCTCAAATCCCTCTTTGCTAAAAGTTCGTTTACACCTGAGGCGATTTGGGCAAATATATCTCGCTATTCTCGTGTAGTTGGACGCCTGAACATGTCGAACTGCACACTGCACGCGTCAGCAGGGTGTAAGCAGCGCATATTTTTTCCGGCGCCCATGTTAACGGATGAGAGCTTTCACACAGCACGGGAGGCGGCGCAACAATGCGTAGCAGGTGCAGAGACATGACATAAATCAAGGCACATGGCACACAGTGTTCGGAGAATAACGCTGGAAAATACGACAGAAACATGCTTGTCTATAGGCTGCTTCAGTACAAGCTGCTCCTGCTCTGCATACGTGCTTGCTGCTCTACATTTAAACGGCCAATAGGCTTCCAATTGAGCATTTTGCAGCGCACTTTCAAAGTTCATCTCCCCTTCCATCTGTTTAGATCTGCCACTGGTTATTATTATATGCTATTTGTGCAGCAGCAGTATGTCTTAAACACTCACAGTACCAAAATGTAATAATTTAATTAAGTTCATAATCACAGCACGCATAATCGTATTAACATAGGTGGTGTACAGTGATTTTTATCAAAACATAAAGGCACGTAAAGACCTTAATCGAAGTATTGCCCAAAGTGCGCATGTGCTAGTGTCACACATGAATGACCTGGCGTGCACCTGTAATAATATTCAGATTAGACACAACAGAGGTGAAGAAACCGCCACTAGTCTCTGTTCCCTACCCTTATCCAGAAACAACGAGTAATAACACAACAGCTACGTAGGCAAACAAATTGCCATCACATTTCTATGGCGCCAAAAAAGTATGCAGTACAACCCTTAAAAATGTTTTGCATTAGACGTACAAAAATCTGGGCAACATTTCCTGTATGGTGAACATATTTATTAACAAAAAAAAAATGGATATTGTTAGAGAAAAGTGAAATATAAAAAATATATAAGTGTTGATGTGTATATCAGGTCATTCAGAACGATCAGTAGGATTTTGGGCAATATATCACACAATGTAATCATGCATCTCATCATTAAAGCTGGTTCTTTGATTAGCGGTAAATCTCCATCAACTGTTTTCAAATGGAGCATTAGTTAATACACACAGCTGTAGATCACTGACAAGCTACACAATATCGCATTCAGTTTCGAGGGTGATTTATTTGCAAAACCGAACCTGATATTACATAGCTTGTCAGTGATCTACAGCTGTGTGTGTTAACTACTGCTCCATTTGAAAACAGGTGATGATCAAAGAACCAGCTTTACTGACGAGATACATGAATATACTGTGCAATATATTTCCCAGCCCTATTATGGACATCTTTGGATTAGATTCTTACCTGGAACATGACCCTGTACTGCTCCTCGGGCTTCTGCACCACACACATGTTACACCCCATGCTGACGTCTGATCCCACAAACCCACTCAGATTCAGAGCAGCAGCTGTGCTACTTCAGCCAAGCAGCATATCCAAGATCCCCACAGACAGTTTGTTAGCTTTCGCAGTTTAACAAATGCACTCAGTAGGAGTAGAAGAACTGCAGAGTTCAAAGCATGTCTGGTTCAGAGACATATGAACAAGTCTTTCTCATGACTTCAATAAATGTCAGTTTTTCTGCTTTTTAAACAGTCCATTTCACCACGCCTACCTAAAAAACTCAAGAAGTCCAAAATGTCATATCTCAAGTCTATTGCGGAGCGTGAAATGAATTCCAGTATGTAAAAAAGTCCATTTGTGCTTGTAGTGAAATGTTGTAGTACAGCCCTTCTTCTGTTCCTGTCCCCATTGATGTGCTTAATTCAGAGAATTCAGCATGAAATTACGCTTCTGTGCTTGCTCTCACGCTTTTAACAAGGCCACTTCCACTAGCGCTTTTCTTGGACTACATCCAAATTACTGCTAAATCAGTAAATGCTGCATGTACGTGGCTGTGCGACATTCAATGTTTTATTCCAAAGTGATGGAAGGATAATTGGAGAGATTGAATGTTTGGTCAAGAGAGACGAACAAGGAGCAGCCTTCCAAGAACAAAAATTACTTTTTCCTCACAGTATTTAGTGAAATCAGTTTTGTTTCAGGGTTTTTCCTTCCAAGAAGTGCCAGTTCAATTCCAAATTCTTATCCGCCAATGTTTTTGATAGAAAATAAAAAACAACAACTGGTCAACACAGTGGATTTCATCAAAACACAACTACTTCCTGTAGAAGCCCTCATGAACATCTGGTGTTTTAATTTCAAACTGAACTATAGATCAAATTTCTCCTCACAGTAAGATCCATGATTCTCTCCCAGATTTTATCAACTCCTGTAGACACCGAAGAAGAGGAGTTTGACTGCATAACGCCTTCACATATCCATAAAGAACATTTTAAGTGTTTCACATCGGCTTGGTGCTTTTCCACTTGTTCCGCTTTCCCTGGGAGCTTTTCGCTTTGAACTTCTGCTTGAGTTTCTACATGCACGTAGGTGTTTCTTTCCAGTCTCTCATCTTTCAAAAACTCTGAACTGTGTATCGTGCATCACATTCAGTCAGATAAACATGTGCACTGCACGCTGGATGAATTGGTAAAAACTGGTTGCACATGAGAGCGTGAGGTGAGAGAGTCGGGACGCTTGAGGAAAATTCAATCCCACGCACTCCTACATACACGTTAAACGCTTCAGCTTAGGTGCGAACAACAGCAAACATCCTTCCCTCGACTGGCTGCCCATCTGTGACACTTTAAAATCGCCACCAGATCCGACTAAGCAGCATGCAACTTTTGTTTCTACAAAGAACAACTATTATGCATTTATATTTATTGTGTAATAATGCTCACGATTATTATTAATAACCCAATTCCTCAACATTTAAAATTTAGATCAATGAAGGAAAATTCAATTAAATAACACAAGCCATTAATGGTGATTATTGGTGCTCTGTCACATAGAAATCAATAGGCTTCTTAAAAAGATACCAGTTGGGTGCTTTTGGAGATCAGTGGGTTGCGAAATGTAATTGTCAGACATTCAGTTTAACAAATGATGTGTGGATCTACAAGCGCAGCTGACTGTCCGAAGGTGCGCATAAATCTTCATTCTAGTAGCTATTCCACTTAGCTTTTTCTGTCTGCTTCACACTTTCTCATCACTTCTTGCCTAGTTTCTGAGGAAAAATGTCCATCTCCAAACTCCATCACCAAAAAAAGCTTTGACTGAAGCACTGCTTATTATTAATATACAATACTATTTGTCCAAATGTTGGCTCTCAGACCAGCTGGTTTCTGACAGGAACACACTTCAAGACGGCGGACAGCTTTACCCTCCTTAAACTGTCAAAGGGCTGGTGTTGTTTCACGCACCCTGCTGTTTAAGATTGCAGGCTAGCCATTCATGCTGCAGTAACGTGCCAGACAGACTGAGATGCTAACAGGCGTCGCCCTCGTACGCCCACGTACACAGACGGGTCAAATGTTAGCACACACACTCAAGCAAACACAGAAGATTGGCGCTTTTCGCCTGAAACAACCTCAGAGAGTTTAGACTTAGAGTGAAAGATTTCAGGAAAACAATGCAACAGTCTCAAAAGTATTCCTCAACTAGACTCCTCTCACATAAACACACCCTTCAGCCGTTACAAGTGTGACAAAGCCAAGGGAGACACGAGAAAAAAAAGAGAGGGGTATCAGACTCTGAAAGAAAGAAAGTCAGGTGTGAGGGAGAGGCGTGTCATCCCTCTTTCTCTCTCTTCTTCCTCCCAAGAGTGCTGTGTCCTTTTGTTCGGCCAGGATTTGAGTAATCCATACTGGCATGTTTCTTCTCCCGAAAAATCCTTAAGCAGTGTTTATGGAAAAAAGCCACCAAACTGGATCAGTTCCTCCAGCTTTGGGGTAAATTTCTGGTCCTGTTCAGAGCAGCATCGCTGTGATGGAGGAGAGGAGGACGGGAGAGGGGCGAGCAGGTGAGGGGAGGCTGCTGCTGTCTCGTCCCCTCGTGTGAGCCGCTGAATAAACTCCCCCACTGCAGCGAGCGAGCGAGAGAGAGAGAGAGAGAGAGAGGCACACAAAGACATTAACGCCCTGTGAAGCCACACACACACAGGGCTCGCACTGACTGGAGGAATAGTTTAGGATGCAACAAAAATCTACATCCTTCAGCCCCTCTCTCTCACACACACACATTTTCTCTCCTCTCTGCTTTACATGCTTTCCTCTCTATGCATCTCTGTCTCTCTCTGTTTTTAAAAGCAGGTTATTAATGCTCCATTTCACACAAACACTGAAATTCTCAATTGCCATAGATTTTTGTAAAAACAAACAAACTAAAACTTTAAAAAGTGGCAATGCATTTATGCAACATATTGCAAAATAATTTGAGAAAAAAACATTTAGAAAAATTCCATTCAATGTAATTTTTTTCTCTCTATGGACAGGTTATACATTTTATAATTTAGTTTGTGTTGTGATTGTGATTTAACATAATTTACTTTGAAACCTCACATGAAAACATACTCATATTGAATTTAAATTGTACGATTTTTAGAAAAAAGAAAGCATGAAAGTCCGCCCCTAAACCTCACTGTCAGTTGTATAAAAATGTACAATTGTGTAAAAACTGTAAGACATATCCACCAATTGACAAAAACATAAAATATTTCCAATTGCACAATTTTAATTTCCAATTTGACATGATGAAATTATTGCTTATTGTGGCTTTTTTTAACATAATTTATTGTATCATTAAAATAAATAAGTATAATTTTAATGAGTCATGGAAAACACATTCACATTCTCATCTCATTTTTTTTAAATTAAATTAAGCTGCTCTTCTCTCTCTCTCTCTCTCTCTCTCTCTCACACACACACACACACACATCCTTTTTGCTGCATAATGCATTTTTAAAAAGCCTGCATACTAATGGATTGATATGATATTCATAAGGTCATGGATTCACTTCTATTGTGCATGATTCAGATTTGAGATTTTTTGAAAAATATGAATAATTTATTTATCTTCCGTATGGATCAAAGCATCAAAGATCTACACCTAATGTCCGGGGCCGTGTTCAGATGTGCTGGTGTCATCATGTAATTCACATGGACTATTTATTTTATGCTGATGGAAACAAAGAGCAGCTGAAAGAAGGCAGAAGGAAAATGAGAGAATGAGTGGACGAAGATGAGACGCAGAAGAGAAACTAGGTAACAGGTGTGAGACCATGATGAAAGCTGAGAAACAGCCAAGAGCTGTAATGTAATTAGTGTGTGTGTGTGTGTGTAGAAAGAGAGGGCATCTCAGAGGGTTTTGGCAAGGCACGAAAACTTGAACTGCTTCATGGACATAACACTGATTCCTGTCACACTGGACAAAACATCCCACAGATTTACATGTCATTAATTAAACTATAGGTAGCAACATATCAGCTCAAATTAATTATACTTGTATTTACTCTTTGTATTATCAAATAATGTAACAATTCCTTGTTATTGTCACCAACCTGTCCTTAGACTAGCACAATACTTCACAGAGGTTAAAATGTATAATAATATAATACTATGGAGGAAACTATTATGTTTTGGAGAAATATGATAGATCACACACACACACACACACTAATGTGGTTTGGTATTGGGTTGTAACAGGATTAGAGCTGGGCAGATTGTGTGTGAGCGCTCATACTCTTCAACCTGTCCTGAGGGAACCACAGCTAGACACACAAACAAATATAACAGCACATGAAATTGATGAATTTACCCTCTTTTTGGACATATATCATGGAAATAAATATGTTTATCAATATACTAGCCATTCTGCTGTGAGTTAAATAAAGGCTGTTTTTTGGCACTGGTACCATAAAGAACCTGTAACATCAGTGTAACCTTCACTGATTGAAAAAGTTTCAAATTCTAAAAATGTTTAGAATTAAGAATTGTTAACTTAATATGGTTCTTTGGGATGTTTATGCATTTTTGCCTCTTGTTTAACTGAGCTTAAGTGATATTTTGCATCAATGACATGATCTTGTGTACACTTATTTATAACTGAAATGTCCTTAAAGGGGTCATATGATGCGATTTCAAGTTCCCCTTTCTCTTTGGAGTGTTAGAAGCTGAATCCCTGAAGTCTCAAAACCAAAGAAATACTCTTTATAAAAGTTATGACTCATCCACAGCCCTCTAAACCAGCTTATTTAAACATGCCCCACTTCTCTACTTAAAGAATTGGAAATATTTGCATAATGCAGCCCAAATAGTCACAAAAGAAATAAGGCATAGATGAGTTACAATAATGTACAGTATTTGAAAAATAATGTTTTTTTTTTAACATTAAAGCATGTCAAAATATTCTTTTACACCAAATATACTGAATAATGATATTTAAAATAACATCATATAACCCCTTTAAATTATGTAAAACCTACATGAATAATTTTTGTTGACATAAATAACTGAATGTAATTCCTATCATGCTTCACAAGGGACTGCATTAGGAGAGTAGATTTAGGGATTAGGTGTTCTTTGTATGGGGTTTCCAATAAAATAAATAACATGTTAGTGTTTAAGGATCAGTTATGTTTTACAGTTAGAGGACTTTTCAGAGGATATGAAATTTATTTAGGCAAACATAAAAAGTTAAAATACTAGCTAGGGTTGGTATTTTATTTGAAACCTCATATGAAAACATACTCATATTGTATTTAAATTGTACGATTTTTAGAAAAAAAAAAGCATGAAAGTCCACCCCTAAACCTCACTGTCAGTTGTAAAAATTGTAAGACGTATCCACCAATTGGCAAAAACATAAAATATTTATGAATTGCATGAATTTAATGTAATTTCCAATTAACATCCAATTTGACATAAATTAAATCATAAATCATAAATCGTAAATTAGTCATGTTCTCATAAAATTAGTTTTTACTAGAGAGCCTTTTTTCGTGCGTTTTGTGGCTTTTGTGAACATAATTTATGGTATCATTAAAATAAATAACTGTAGTTTTAATACTAGCCTACATTAAATTCATTATTTTAAACCAACTAGTTGGTTGTTGACCTAACTAAACAGATTTATTTTGAGTGAGCTAAATTAAATTGTGTAATTAAATTAAATTCAGTGAAGGCCAGTTAAATTAAGTAGACTTTATGCATTTTGTCCATTCATTTACATGACAACAGCATTCTAGGAGACTGGAAATGCTAAATTGTATATATTTTAAAATATTTTTGAAAATGCTAAATTTTAAATCATTTTTAAATATTCTTGAAAATGATATTATCCATGTAAACTACAAACATGCAAACTTGTGAAAATGGTGACATAATACATATGCACAATATATAGGCAAGTGCTTGCTAAACTTTTTTTTGACATGTGTCCAAGGGGGTAGTACTTTATATAATCCCAGGCCCTAAACAGATGCAGAACTGCTTTCTGAACTCATGATAACCCTTCCTCCAGCTGAGAAGCAGCAGCAGCAGTCAGTTATAACTCTGCTAAAGTGAAACATTTCTAGGAAAAATCAACTGCATGCTAAATTAGGATGAAATTCTCTCAGCATGGCTGAGACAGAACTGACCCTATATGTGGTTTTAGGTGCTCCATAATTCTTGAGAGACAAGAGGTCTTGTCCATTTAGTCTTTGTGAGCTGTCAATCAGCTGCTAATGAGCAGTAATGTAATCCAGTGCTTAACAGAGTATCTTAAGTAAGTAGGCCACACCCACTCCTTTCTGCAGCCAATCAACTGTCAGCGCAATAATCAAATCCCTGGATGATTCATCGCTGTGATATTTATCAACACACAGACACATTGGGAAATGCGAACTGAGATATCAAGTGCACATGTTTCTCACAGCCAGATAAGCAGTTTGCAAATGTTTTTGGCTGTAAATTCCAATACAATTGGGGTAATTATGTTGAAAACATGACATTTGTTTTTTTACTACTTCGACAATCTGTTATGCCTTTAATAAAAATAGCTACTCCAAAAATGAACATACCATGCAAGACGAAGTTAACCATAACAGATTTGGAGACATTTAACATTACATTCATTGCTTATCAATGGGTCCTTTGCTGTGAATAGGTGCCGTCAGAATGAGAGATGATAAAAACATTGCGGTAATCAGTTGTCAATGCTGTCCTCTCAAATCAAAACCAGCATATTATGGGAAAATGTCTTAATGATTTAATGACAAAAACACATTTTTAAGCTGTCGTTCCATGTATTTTTCATTCTGAATATTGATCAAAAATAGGAGGCTGTGCCCAGTGTCTTTTGTCAGGTTAAAATTCAATGGCGTGGTTGTAGCACCTGCCTGCACAACAGACCAGACAGAAAGAGAAAAAACTAGAAGGAATATGAGCAGAATTTTAACAATGTTCTCATCATTTATTTAGTGCTTGAGGGGATGAGGCAATCATTAAATAACCCACCTGACACTGCTGCATAGATGTGTGCATGTGTACATCTGTCTGTCTCTTTGCTTCTCTCAGAGTAAATTTACATGGAAATACTTCTGAATATTCATCTGGATTCGGAATGACATGATGGCGAATAAACAATCCAATTACTGACAGATTTGTCCAATGAGTGTTTTTTGTTGATCTCCCAACATCTGTTGGCCCGGCTCTGAATAGCCAGCCAGAAAATATCAATGGCCCAAAATCCCAGTGCGTGTATATTAAATATTAAAACTGGCTGTTGTGCAATATTATGATCACTGAAGTCATCAAGCATGCAAATTCCTTGAAAATAGAAAGAAATTTAATTGATCCAACATTAAAACATTATTTCTGTATTATTGTAATACATTAACTCCATGGTATTAATTGATTTCAGAAGCTGATCTTACGTGTCAAAAGAGAGAAAGACAGTGTGACTATTGAGTGTAATATAATATGTTTCTTTGCTCTCCTCAGGCTGAGAGATTATCATGACTGCAGATCTGTTGGGTCAATAGTAAATGACTATGATTTCTCTTGGGTTTTGTCAAGCTATGTCCAAACATCTCCCTCTGTTTCCATCCCTCATCTCTTTCTCTCTAGCTCTCTTTCCTCAGAGGGATGCCTATTTAATGAGCCTCATTAGTGAAATCGTCAACAACAGAATGTTTCGAGCAACCGCGTGCAAACACTGTAAATGAAAATCTGACATTTTTCTTACAATGATGTAGGCCACTGAAAGCAAAATGCTGAAGTAACTACTGTAACTCAGTGGGTTTGACGGCTTTGAAGTCAGATTC
>JAUYWG010000061.1:2696238-2709116 GCA_034779775.1 Enteromius afrohamiltoni | reverse complement strand
AGATGCTTCAGTTGGAGGCTGAGGTGTCACTGTCCTCGGTGAAAAGGCCACACTGATTTTTTTCTGCTGTACTACAAATCCTAAATAGGCCCTCTGAGGAAGGAAAAGTGTATTACATTGTATTGAATGTCCATTTGTACTTCAAATCTTAAAACTCTACTTGCAGACAATAATGTAATATCGATGAACGAAATAAAAGGCCAGTAAAGTGTGTTCCCTTTCATCACTGTCTTAACACATTTATATGCACTTCTAAAAAGTGCACTTTTGTAAAAATTTAGTATTTTTCCTTTATATTGTAAAACATTCTGTTTTAATAATCTTATGCTGTGCTGTAAGGAGTAAGTTTGGTATGTTAAGTAATATAAAGCACATGTAAAATTATAGATTATAATTTTCACTGTATTGTTATTTAATATAATTATTATGAATATTTAATCACAAACATATTTAAACACAGAAACATGGTTCAAAAGAAATTGCATTAAAATCTGATTTATTCTATCCTAAATGTTTGTCACTATAGTTTCTTTTTTAAAATGTATAAGGCATAGTGTGCTTCTTTTTTACAAGGGACAGTCCAACACATGAGATAAGTGAAAGCGAGAAGCTCTATCTGTGCAGATTGTGACTGTATGTTGCCTTGAGCAGAAATTTGTGACATTCCTTGTAAAGTTCTCTCTAGCCTAGAGGAAGCATGGTATTTTATAGTACATGACATGTTCAGGTACAGATATAAAGTCAGGTGCTTCTGGGGATGGGAGGTTATGCATCAGTTGCTGCAAAACACGTAGTTTCATAAATGCATTGATTTCTTTTAAATATATGTTATTTTATTGTCTATAGCTTTTTTGCATTGCAATAATGTGTGCACAAAAAAAATCCATTCAGCAGAGTACTTTTAAGATATATAGGCAAAGTCAGTGTGATTGTCTGTAAAAATAAACTGAGCAAAGTTTTTTTTTTGAAAAACTAAAAATTCACAAAGTTTCCTGTGATGTGTAGATTTAGGTGTAGGTATCTGTAGGGCAATAGCACACACAGTTTGTACAGTATAAACACCATTATGCCTATGGAGAGTCCCCATTTAGATAATGTGCGTAAGGTGCTATTATAACAAACTGCATATGAAACAGAATATTCTTAATGTTCTTGCCTTGTTTTAATTTATTCTTTTTATGCATCAGTTGCTGCAAAACACAGCTTTTTTTCATTTTCTCTGTCCACCAGAATATGTTGCAAATAAAACATACTGAAAAATGTGTGTGTGTGTAAGATACCAAAGCTGAATGACAAGAATAAGACAGAAAGAAATGAATCACAGGTATTAGGTAACACGCAAACATGCAGTCTTCACAGAGCTTTGCTTGTGTTTTATCCTTTTTTTCTTTTCAGATGTTTTGAATGCTGTCATTTCATTTCACCTCAGACTCTGCATTAAATCTATCGTGTGCTCTTAAATAAACATGAATCTGATAGAAAATATATATGCGGTATAGTCCGGTCAACAGTTTCTTATTAGATACGCTGAGCGCTCTCACAAACACTGCAGTTTTTTTCCTGTCGTAATCTAGTTTTGCTTTCGACTCTAGAGAGCCTAGACTCAATCAATATTCTAATGACAAATCTGCCTCAAGTAATTTTTCTACATAAACAGCACAAACCACTCTTAGAGGTACAGAAATCTCTGTCTTATTTTCTTCTGAACACCCCACCTCTCCTCTTCATCCCTTGATAAGTAGTTTCACGGAGATCAGGGCTAGCTGTGTTGATTTAATCCAAATCAATATGGGAGCAGTGGCTGTGGATACTCTTAATCATTCCTGATAAGCAGCACCCCTGGGTGTTCTGTACCCACATACAATTTTTGCTTGTATGTGGGTACTCTACAAAAGAGTGTAGAGTAAAGAAAACTTTTCTTGTTGTTATTTTTCACTTTTTATATATTTGGTTGGATACGACTGCTGGCAACTATCCTGCTCTCCAATTAAATGCAGTCCTTTGTTCAAAAAATTCTCTGTAAGAGAGATTTCTAGTCCCCTTTATGCCCTTGTATTGTTGATAAAATTAAATCAGGAGACAATGTCTGAATAGAAATGAGCTGAGCTGCAGAGCTTCTTGGATTTAATGAATTTAGCATTCATAACTGTTTTAATCCCTTTAGATTTTAAACTAAACAAAGAGTCAACTTTTAAAAGTGATCTGAATCAAGAATGAATCCAGAGTGAATGTGAACGAAAGCAATCTGAAGCAGACTAAATGCTCATAGTAATTGTAATACTTCAGAATAGGGGGTCAGATAGAAAAATGCATTAGTTAAGCATTAATTAATGGTTAATTTGCTCACAATTAAGCATTAGTTGAGCAAAAACACACTACTAATTAATGATTAAAATGTTAAGTTAATCATTAATTACTAGTGTGTTTTTGCTCAACTAATGCTTAATTGTGAACAAATTAACCATTATTTAATGGTGTCAGTTTAACCAGCGAGTGACCTGAATCCAGAGTGAATGGAAGTAACCTGGAGTAAAAAACAGATTAGTGTTTTTTGTTAAAGGAAGCAAAGTTACATAGGTATTTATGTATTACATGTTGTATTTGTCTATAATAATAATAATAATAATAATAATTCTAAAGCTTTATTTTCTATTAACCCTTTATGGATCAAACTAGGCCTAATTTGTATCAGTGGATCTTTAGGAAGTTTAAGTGATCCGAATGTGAATGGGAGTCCTTTGGAGGAGTCTAGAGATCGCTATTTGTAGCAAATGAAAGGTTTGTAGAACCATGCAGAGCAACGAGCCTCCTACAACAACAGATTGTATAATTAAGTTTTCATTCAGGCTGGTAGTCAACCACCAGAGGGGCTCAGTTTCTCTCAGTTCAGAGGAAGTGTTTGTGTTGGTCCTAGAGGGAAACATTACAGTCACAATCACAAATGAGATCAATCTTAATAGGATAATAATCTCACATCCTCTGCTCTGTGCACATGCTTAGACATAGTACCATCTCCATTCCGATGTGGAAGTAACACACCTTGCATACAAATACATACACAGAGCCAGACACAGAGGTGTGTGCCTTGCGGCTGTGTCAGATCAATACTTCATTAGATCGGTCCTCTTTCTGCAGTCCCTGTTCTTCCCTGCTTACATCAGCACTTTTACACCATCTAATGTACAGCCTCCTCCCAACTGCACACATTTTTATCAAGGCTACAAATTCTTTTTCATCTCCTGTAATTGATTATTATCAAACCACTGTGTTAAAACAACACAGATGAAAACGTGAAGATGAGAAGATGAAAGAGGTCATGAGGGGAATTTAACGGAGATCAGCAAGACATCAGCAAATTGAGTGATGTCTGTGTTGGTGCGACAAGGGATAGTGAGAAAGAGAGATAGAGGGTGGACTAGAGAACGGGGAGGCAGTTCTTTTGAGGCTTCAGAAACATGTTGACTGATGGTGCCGCACTCTGCAGTGCTATGGTCACTGTCTGAACCTGCCACGTAAACAACACATGCATGAAACGCCTGTAATACAGTACATCACATTACACAATGCAATACCAGGCTGTTTCAATAAACTAGCGAGCTGCCTCCATAGAGGTCATATTTAAGCATTTCTGCATTTTTAAATTCCTTTTGTGCATAATGTTGCTGTTTTGCATACAAAAGATCTGCAAAGAGCAAAGGTCACTATATAGGAAGTTAGTCTCTGTCTCAGGAAGTACTTCTGAACTCCTTCAAATGTGTTGGTGGAATAGAATTGCTGTGCTGCCGCTACTGTTGGTTGTTGTTGTTGTAGATTGCTGCTGCTGCTGCTGCAAGTACAGAAAAATGCTGTTGCCAATAATATGCCATTATGCTGCTGGGAGTACTTAAGATATGCTACACAAATAGCATGCATTGTGTCATGTAGCTGTATGTGAACATAAACTATCTGCAAAATTGTGACGCCAACAGTGCACATAAATAAAGTTTTACATGCTGTAGCGGTAGACCAATCATAAAGGACTGTGCCATCTGACCAATCACAGCAGTGAGGGAACACGGAAAGGCAGGGTTTAGATAGACTGATTCTTACGAGTCATTTAGAAATGGGCTAAAATGAAATCAGTTTTTGGAGAAATCTAAAACTTTGATCTTGTATACATGTAAACCTGTTTTTAGAGACTCATAAAGTTATATTAGCAGCCTTTAAAATGGCATAATAAAAGTGTCAAGACATTATAAAATATCCCATATACAGTATCACTCACCACAGTAACAAATGTCTGCACGTCATGTCACCAGGAGTGGATCTAGAAAATTATTTATGGGGTGGCATTAAAATTATGAGGGGTGGCAACACTGAAGCAATCATCTTTGCATGGTTTTTGTAGCTTCAAGGAACCTATGCTATTCTTATTCAGTGTATACAATAGGATGTATATTTTTACATTGTCCTAATAAAAATTAAATGTGTGATTGACTTGAACCTGATATCTGGATTGGAATTTGGTATGGTATATTTAACTTCTCTTTATTGAGTTCTATGCAAAACTGTAGCGAGTTTAAGTCTATGCCAAGCTTTACAAAGCATGACAAACAATACAGACTGCATATGGATACAAAGTCTCAGTGGATCAAGTCTCCTTGAGTCAAAAACACATAATAAATATACAGACACCACATTTAAATCACCAACAAATATCTTCAAAATGAATAAAGTAAATTGTGCAACAAAATGACCTTTTAAAGTATTCAAATATCTTGGATGAGACATGAAAACAAATTCAATAATTTTAATTTTAGTAAAGCAACAAAAGTCCCTTTAAGTCCAAGTATCTCTTCTTACTGGAACTAGTTCACCTGTTTCGAGTCTTTGGGTTTGAGTCATTTGTTCATCACGTGATAGCCCCATAAGCCAAAAAAATGAGCGACTCGAAAGCATGGGCGTAAATTTCATTTAACAGTAGGGGGGACAATAAACAAAATTTCTCACCAGCAATTTTTGAAGGGGAGACAAATTTTTACTTATAAAGATATGTCAAAACCGTGGAAAACTTTGCTTCTATCATTGTTGTAGCATAGAGACTGTGTCCTTATGGTTATTTTTATTTATATGGTTAAGTTTTTCTCTGGTTTAATGAAAAGGCAGATTTTTTCTTCAAAACTATTGCAATGCGACGATCTTGTAGGCTGCACTGAACTGATAACTTCGGTCCCCAAGAAAATAAATAAAAACCTGCCCACATTGAAAGCTGATTGGCTTATTTTGCTTAGTAAACCAATCACTATGTCAATCCAACTAGTAAACCAATTCGCTATGAACAGGCACACACGCAGTTCACATGCACGCACGGACGGTTTGTTTCTCTCTCTCTTTCTCCGTCTTATGCGTGCATTATAAGATGCAAGATGCAGACATTAATGTCTCGCGTGCACACGCTTGCCGACTTGGTGTAGATTCCGGGATATTTTGTACAATTTCCGGTCATCAGGGAGCCACTATCAATATACGGGACGCTATTGCTGGGGTGGCAAGGCTTTTTCTTAGGGTGGCAATTGCAGGGTAGATACGCCCCTGCATGTCAACCACTCGCTCACCTAATATCTGACTTATATGATATTTGGTGGTAATTTCTAACTCTTCTATTTCTTTATCCATTTAATGTTTTTCATTTTTTAGGAAAAAAAAGACATTCTCATCCCATCCATCCTTAAATCAAAGGTGCTGCAGGATCCTCAAATAAAGGTTCATCCTGCTGGATAGCCGTTGGTCAGGTCTGTGTTTTTATACACATGCTGTATATCTGATCTCATATCCAGAAAAACAAATGATAAATCTAGTACTCTACAAAACAACGATGGGCAGCAGGTAACATCACTCTTGTTGTACTGTGTAACATATTCAGCTAACCTTTTGCTGAACTCTTCTCTCTCCACTGGGTGTTACAAGCCGCTGTTTGCAGAAGTGAGTATAAACCTGGTAATGAAACAGTCTCCGCTAAACCCATACAATGTGGATTGGTTTGAAGAGGAAAAGGATTACATCCTTATCCTGGAGTATCTGCAACCCTACAAAAGCGTGCAGATCTATCAATGGCAATGAATCACAGACACATAGCCAAGACAGAGGTGTCTTCTACTGTATCATCAAATCTTAAACCAATCAAGGAATCAGCCTCACCAAATGTTCTACATACATTAACAACCAGGTGTGTTAGCTCCTTGAGTTACTCTGTAAATCTAACTGCCCAAAAATATGCAAATTAAAATTTTGAAGTGAATTTAGTGCACACAAAACTGGAGAAAAAATACGGTCCATAAAGAAAAGCAAATGTAGTGCACAAGGAAAAATAGAGAACCCATGTAGTATCTAATGCACAGAGAGTAGCAAATTTTAAAAGCAAAATTAGAGCATAGAACTGAGGGAAAATGTGGTACATATCAGAGCAGCCAATCTAGAGTCCAAAATGTGCAAACTCTGAGAAACAAATTATAAAGATAGTATCTATCTATGTATAATGTAAATACAGATCAGAGGTGATGTTTTACAGGAATAAAAACAAAAATGTAAGCCTCTGATTGCATGAACATGTCAGAGCGGCCTGTGAACCTGAGACATCCACCTGCCATACTCGCACACATTTGGAGCTTGACAGGTGTTCATATCATCTGTATTGAAAGCCCAAACACTTGTCCAATTACTCAGTCCTACACAAACTATGAATACTTATCCATCCTTTTATAATGATAAAAGCCCACAGAGGCAATGAAAGTAGTTATAAAGGGGAATGACAAATCTTCTTCCAAACCTGTATGACTTTTTTATTTAGCTTAGTTTTATGGCTCACTGCTATTCATTTTATCTTTCATGTTCCCTACCAATGCAGAATATGTGCAGGTTTTCATCTTGTGAAATATTTTTCTCCTGAAGAATCTTGAAGGAAATGGCTATGTAAGTTGCTTTACAGACTTTACATTGTGTCAAAAGACTTTACAAATGTGAGATATGGCAGAAATTCTAATGATCTTCATTTCTATTTATATACTATGTATTTTTAGAATGGAAGGTTTGCCTTTTAATCTAATCTGTTTTTACCCTTTATGTGTGCGGTTATTGTACCAGTTCCTCAAATACAAATTCAGAGCAAGGAGAGTAATGCTGACTGAAGAACCTCCAGGATCCTGTCCCAGATCTATGTAAAGGGTAAGTGTACACATTAACACAGAGCTTTACATCCACAGAAGGGATGGTAACATACAGTTTAGTCTGAGTGGTTACATTTAACACACTAACAAAATTCTGTTATTCAAAATTTAAAAGATTGTTAGGCTGCATTAATTAGAGAGATCGTGGTGGAGAAGAGAGAAGTCGGGGCAGAGCCGGGAAGGAGTTATACGTCTTTTAAATAATAATGTATTTTTTTTATTCTTATTCTGAGGTCACTAGAGCTGCCCCGATCCAGACTGTATCCAGATCAGATGGCCTAATGGGTAGGGAGTCAGACCTGTAACCCAAAGGTCGTGGATTCGAGTCCCAGGTCCGGCAGGGACTGTGGGTGGGGTTAGTGAATAATCAGCTCTCTCCACCTTCAATACCATGACTGAAGTGAGACCCTTGAGCAAGGCACCGTTCCCCCAACTGCTCTCCGGGCGCCGCAGCAATGGCTCCGGGTGTGTGTTCACGGTGTGTGCGTGGTTGATCACTTCTCACTGCTGTGTGTGTGCACTGGGTTGGGTTAAATGCAGAGCACCAATTCCTAGTATGGCCATACCTGGCCACTTGTCACATCCACCTGAATCCAGTTCATATCCAGACCAGACAGCACCTCTATAGCCCTTAATGTCAGCAGAGACCAGGAACTCTACATGAAACTACTGGTTTTGTCTGACCAGGGAAGAATGGTGGAGTTTTGGTTCCCACTGTTTTCGTGTTTAATACTGTAAAGCTTCTTTGACACGATCTGTATTGTAAAAAGTGCTGTATAAATAATGATGACATGACTTGCTGCAGTTTAATTACTCGACCCTTCTATTTCTACGCAGTTAATAAACGGAATAGAGTATAATTAAAACTTTTTTAGACTTTTAGGCCCTTGACACATACTAAGTTGTTGAAAAATTTTACATTTAAAGTAAAATGTACTATTTTTAGAAAAAGTGAAATTGTCCGATCTATGTGGTAATGTTAATTGGTATGAAAGAATAATAAATGTTCATACTGTTTTTGGCAATTTGAAGTTACTCAATATGCATCCTGCCATATTGAGATGGTGTGATACAGTATTTATTAAGCAATCTGTAAAAATTGTGTACAAAAATGTGAGAATGTAATATTTCAGTGTTAAGTGATAAATGTGGAATAGCATCATAGTCTTTTTGATAATTTGATATGAAAATGAAAGGGATGTTTTTTATTGTGGCGTCCCAGCTGCTGGAACAGTTTTGTTTTTGATTGGAATGTTTTTTTACTGGATTTTTTTTACTGTGTAGGTGGGGGGGTATATCCAGTGCTCTTTCCACCTTCAATACCTCGAATGAGGTGAGACTCTTGAGCATTGCTATTGATTTTTATTGAATATGTTGGAATAGCAATGTGCAGTTGTCACACCCCTGGGGCCTGTTCCATAAACCGAGATTAGAGTATAAGCCAGGCTTATTTCAGTTAGTCTGACTTATTGCCAGTTAATTTCTATTAAAATAAGTCAACGAAATGGCAACGAAAGGAAAAGATAGAGCAGCGATGTTCACGGCAACAGAACAGCATTTGCTATTAGAGACGTACGAAGAATTTAAAGATAAATCACCAAAAAAGGAAATACAGCGGCAATAAACAAATCAAGAGAAAAAGGTTGGCAGGAAATTTCTGATCGTCTCAATGCGTAAGTAGCGGTGTACACTATTTAAAATACTTTATCAACATTGAATGCGTGTCACAATACATTGCAGAGTTTGTGTGTGAATAACAGTAATTGCTTTTACGCAGCAGCAACTTAAGAGAAGAAAAAAACCTGGCAGCAGGTGAAAATAAAATATAAAAATATAGTTATTAACAAAAGAAATTAGCAAAGGGAGGCCTGTTCTTGAGGGAATAGAGGGGGGGGACATCATCTAAAAAGATATCACCTAGTATAAGGAGTGTATATAAAAGGTGTGTGTGTTTTATTATTATCATTATTCCTTCCTGAGTAACTGATTTTCTCCTGCCTTAGGCATTGTAAGCCTAAGTACATCATAGCAGTAAAGTCACTTAGAGGTATTTGTGCTACTGTAATGATGAAGAGTTTGGTCACTCGGGAGGAGCTCGGAGTAGACCCGCTGCTCCTCCACATCGAGAGAGGCCAGCTGCGGTGGCTCGGGCATCTGTTTCGGATGAAGGGAAGGTGTTCTGGGCATGTCCCACCGGGAGGAGCCCCCGGGGAAGACCTAGGACACACTGGAGGGACTATGTCTCTCAGCTGGCCTGGAAACTCCTCGGTATTCCCCTGGAAGAGCTGGAGCCAGTGTTGATGTGGAGGTAACAAGGTGGCCAAGAGGGTGTGTCCTTCCCTAAAGCAACAAAAGGAAAATCTCCAAATAGGTGCAGACCCTGGGTTGGACTCCTGGCAAGCCAAAGGCCTTTTATGTTTTCACAACTGATAAAAAGATTTGTGGGGGTGTTGGTCTAAGTATATAAGGAAAGGGGTAAAATCAGGAGGGGGGTTATTCTGTAAGCAGGATTTAAGGGTCCAGGTCTCCCATGTGGCAGTGTGTTTCTCTGACAGTCAGGTATGCATTTGCTATTCTTAGATATATCCTTGATTCATTGAGGTTATTTTTCTAAATTGAAATTGAATTGGATTCCCATTGTTTAATTGTGTAATTGACTTGATAAAATTTTACCTGACAAACAAATTAAACATTATATCCTGATTCATTTTAGACTGTTGAAATCTTTGGCTTTGTTGCGCGTAAATATTTTGGCTAGGATAGGACAAACTGGAGGCATTGGGAAATGGAGCAGTGAACACGCTCCCTAGAGACCTCCTGATTCCTGCCTATCACTGAATTTGACAAGTTGGGTAAGACAAGGACCAAGTAAACCTCCAACTTCTGAGCAGTTATCAGTCTGGCAAGTTTGTGTTTTTATGGGATGGCGTTTCGGCCGACGTCAGACCCAGATGGCTTTAGGTCCCACAAGGAACGGATAACAGAAAGTATAGCATATCTAGGAGAATCAGGTCTTAAAATTAAGATAACTTAATTCAAGATCAGCACCTAAATTTAGTATTTGTAATTTTAATCTCAGAGAAATTAAAATTGGAGTCAGATTTAAACGAGGTAAAACTAAAAAGTAAATTAGAAACCAAAGTTAGAAGAAGCCAAGTGTTTTCACAGAAACGCTGGTAAAGCGAGACACGCAGAATCCGGGCTAGTAACCCGGACATTTCACTTGTATATCTGTCTGCTCATACATGTATGTATAATTCCTCATATGGTATTCCAAATGTTAATGATTAATCTAGTACTATTGACAAACGTTTTACTGTCTTAAAAGAAATTGAAAGAATCCTTACATAGGATGTGTGTATTTATTCACTCACTGCTACAGGATTTCACGTCAGACTGAATCTCCTATATTAATATGCTCTCTTTGGTATATATTTACAATTCCATTTAATGAAATTTATGAAGTAGGAGAAGAGATTGGAGAAGGAGGCTTTAGCGTTGTGTACGAGGGGACTTCAAAATTTATTTGTGAGAAGGTAGAATGACTGCTTCATTTACCAAATGTGTATAGACCATATCGATCAGTGCTTAGACCAGAACATATTTAAAATCAATTTAAATGGAATATATATATATATATATATATATATAAAGACATGGTTTAAATACAAGACACAATCAAGGATAAAGGGGAACACCTGGACACACACGGCTGGCAGGGAGTGAACACTGATGAACGGGGCGGGGTTACAAATACAAGGATACAAAAGGTAAACACAAGGCAAAAGACACATTGCATAATGAAAACAAACACAGAACACATGGACGGGGTAACTGTTCAACAGGGCATGCCTACGACATGACATATATGTCACATGGAGGTGAAGTCGCGGCCTCGACACAGACAGCTCAGGGACAGAGTGTTCAGTAATGTGAACATTTAATAATCAAAAACAGACCAGGAAAAAAGGAAGGTTGACGAATGTGCGCAGACCAACGCAGACGATCACACAACATAACGTTAATGACAGACACTCTGTGGCTCAATCCGACCGGCACCAGCGGGAGTATTCGTTTCACCTGGACCTTTTTACCCACACCTGGAACTCAAATCAGCTTTAGGTGTTGCTCATTTCTAACACTATAAATACCCACACTGGAGTTCAACTCTTCGCTTCTATTGGATGTACCATGTTTGACCTTGCTCTGTTTTTACAACTACGATTCCTGCCGCCTGCTCCGAACTCTGCCTGGAATATAACTCTGATTTGGACTGCCTCTGATAATCCTTTCTGTTGTTTACTGATCTCTGCCTGGACCTTAATTTTAAATTGGATTGTCTCTGAAAACACTGATTACTGTTGGTTGACATCGCTTGTTCAGTTGAGGAATAAAAGCTGTCAAATGGATCCGAATGCCTGAGACCATTCCTTACAATGGCTACATTTTAAATTACATTAAAATTTTACATTTTGTAAAAATCATTATATAAACAGGCTACTCTTTTAATCCTATTACTTATTTTAAAAAGTGCTCTTTGAGTATACGAAAGTTTACAGAAATAGTTTTGATTTTTAAAAGTTTTATTTTTCCTTTTTCCTTTGCATTTTTGCGCTTGATAATTACTGATGAGATCACAGACAGTGACAGCTTTAAGAGGCTGTATTCAGACTAATGCACAGATCTCTTTCGATATATCAGATGTTTTGCTCTTGTCTGAAAACATAACAGACGGTGTGTTCATCAGTTTTGTATGAAAGCATTAGCCGCAGCCGCGATCAGATGCTTCAGGACAAACAAACACAATGCGCATGTGACGCTGTCAGTCTGTCAGCGCACAGGTTTGTGAATTAATACCAATGCATTCCAAACGGAATGTGACGATCACGGATGACAGGTAATAAGAATCAAAGCTCACACCTACAGTAGTGTAGAAACCTAGTCCCGTCCGAATAAGGCTACTGTGTAATTCGGCTATACATCGCCGCTAAAGTCAACATAGCTTGTAGTATAGACTTCAACCCAACTTTGTGAATAGATTAACGGCAATATATTTTTTTTATTGCGCGATAAGAGTCCCGCGTTAATACCGACCCACCACTAATATATATATATATACACATAAATTGCCGATCCAGTTACCATCTGTAACATCTAGGGCCCTTATAAATTATTTTATTTATTTAATGTATTTATTTATTTATTTTCCAACTGTTTAATCAGTGGATGCATGGAAGTGCTTTTAAGCACCAATTTACAACAAGAGATAGAAAACTGAGCGAACGGCTGCTTTCGAATCGCTGTTTCAGTATTTTGATGTGTTAGAGAAATTGAATTAAGATATTTATTATCCCTTTGACCTTTGCTCAATGGAAAATGTGGATTTATGGATTTTTATATGGAAATGTTAATTTTTACATATGTATGCATTATTCCAAATAAAATTATAACAACAACAATTTTATTTTCCTTGTGCAATTTTATTTATTATTTTGGGAAAATTTCACGTACATAAGATAAAAAGCAAGGTCCAAGCCAAATGTTACTAGTGGTTTTCAGGAGTCTAAAGCCTGTTTAGAAAAAAGATAACTGTAATATATTCCACGAATATACATATGTTCATTATTAAAATGGTTTGTAATGGTTTTTGTCTCAGCTGATTTCTCTTTGCTGTAG
>JAUYWG010000061.1:2668450-2682615 GCA_034779775.1 Enteromius afrohamiltoni | reverse complement strand
CGCGCCTCTGTGGCTCTCTCCGGACGGCAACAGCGGGAACCTTCGCCGGAGTTTTAGTTTCCCCCCGGACCTTTTTTCCCCACGTACCTTGTTCCCTTCCGCCGGCTTCGCCCGCCATTTTGTGGGCTTTATAAACGGCGGCTGGACGCTACCTCGGCGCGAAGTTTTAGTTTTGCCTGGCTAACTATTCTGAGCGTTTTTCCCTTGTTGCTTTTTCCCGTTTGGATTATTGGACTGTTTCATTGGACTTTGATATTCGCTGCCTGCCCTGATCTTCTGCCTGGACTGCTTTTCTGATTTTGGATTACCCTGATTGTTATTGTCTGCCTTGTTTTCGACCTGTGCCTGTACAACCACGTTTGATTACAATAAAGCCTGCAAATGGATCCATCCGCCTCTAGCGATTCTTCCCAAACATCACAGATATATTAACTAAATAATATTTTAGATGGGCCTCATCTATATTCATTTTGCCTGGGGCCCCCACTTCACCTTGGTTCACTTCTGTGTACATGCTTTTTCTGATCTTTCAGTCTAATATTGAGCAATAAGATTGTACAGTTTGCTAATGAATGCCAAAGGACAATTGAAACTCATACAGAGAGCAACAGCTTTTGTTTCTGCTTTATAGCTGCAAAACAGCAATCTGGTTCAATCCACCACCTCTGGAAAACCCCACTTTAATCTCTATTTTGTACTGTAAATCCAACTCTGGTTGATACAAAAATATCTTAGTATGGATACATGGCTTATTAAGCATATTATTAAGCATGGGTTTTGTTTTGTTTTTTTAGAAAAAAATGCAACTGCATATTTTACTGTAAAATCAATATTAAATGATAGTTAAAATATTTAATTATTTTTTATTTAGAGGATTGAATAAAATGACAGTCTATTTATAACTTTCATTGGAAATCTTTGGGGCAAGACATAGGGGCGTTGTGCACTAATAATATTTTTAAGAGGCATGAGTGTAATCATACAACATACAACAATAGCACTGTAACTGACCTTTTTTCCCCTTTTTATTCACAAAAAATCTTTTATTTTATGTTATATTATGTGTAACTGGCCTTGCATGATAAAGGAGTTGTGAAAGTACATATAAGCAGATATGCTATATTCAGTATACAGAATATATCCATTATATATATATAATGGTCCTGGTCCAAAACAAACCGGCTTAGATGTTTATAGCGCATCATACCGCCAGTCTCTATCAGTCCTTCATTCTCTTGTAATTGTTGCATTATATCTTCACTATATTTAACTTTCACACATTTACTGCATTCCTCTTATACTGCACATCCAGATTCACTCCTTGGCTCTAAACATTCATTTATTTATTCCCATGCCTCATTTCTACTCATCCCAGTCGATCCTTGCTGCTGCTCCGTTCTCCATCTCCACAGGCTTAAGTGTCTAAATGAAGTGTGTTTGTGTGAGAGCTTCTATTAGAAAGCATGTATTGATCTGAGCAGCTGTGACTGATCAGCCAGGGCTCAGGAGGGTGTCTCTTGTGTGTAGTTCAGTGGCAGTTTATAGGAGGGATTGAAATCATCTCAGTAGGGGATTATACCTGAGACACACCTTTAAAGGAGAAGTGTGTTAAGTGTTACAATACTCTCTTTCATCCCTGTTTAATTTAGCCTCTTAAGACCCTGCATCCTCACATGAGGATATTATATATTAGTGCATTTCTCTGAGAATATATGTGCCATAGTTTTATATCCTGTAAAGAGCACACTCAGTGCATTTCATAGATACCAAATGATTGGATGTTTCACTCCCTCTTCATGGTCTTTAAACACGGCTGACATTAATTTAGTGACACTTGTGATAATATTTCATTTTTAATGTTTCACTTTCAAATTGTGTGTCATTAATCAACGTCTCATTACAATTGTTATGGGGTTTTAGGTCAAAATATAGCTTTCTGTTACAAAACAGGAGACGGGGACTAAAAGCATTTTTATTACACATTTATGGAGACATAATAAACCAGCTATATTTCAGTATTCTATGAAATGTTATGTATTTTTATGAATCTTGTCAGTTATTACTCCCATTTTTACACTTATTTTTTCACTAGATGTTGCCCCAAAAATACATTAATCGGTAAATTAGATTGTTTATAAATACATTGTACAAAAAAACCTAGAAAACCTGCTTATGTACATTTTACACACAATTTGCAGAAAGAAATTATATTAAATAATTCTGTTATGACATATTTGTTACATGCTCTTTGCTTGTCTTTTTATTTATTTATTTATTTCCTTATTTATATCCTCATACTAGGACATAGCATAACCTATGGATAAAATATAATTATTATTATTATTATTATTATGATTTCCATTATTTTTAATGCTTTAAACAATGAAAGACATATTATTTTTCCTAAAACTTAAGAGGTTAGAGGGACTGAAACCTGATTCACCCACTGCATAACCAATTTATCTATTTAATTATACTTTTACAACAAATACAATATCTAATACCCCATCTTCTCTCAAATCAATCATATAGAAAAATTTATATTTATATTGGTATTAAATGATAATCTGGTAATATTGCAGTGTAATTTCAGAGAATAGCTTGGTGTCACCACAATTCCAGTGTCCAAAAACCACATCCAAATAAGCATGGTACTTTTTTGTTAGCACAGAAAAACACACACACACACACACACACACACATTATTTCTGCCAACTGTGGCCAGATCTGCACTGAAATATGTCTGTGCACTATAAACACCAGAATCCCTTATTTGTAGCCTCCCACAGTCTAAGAGAGGTTAGGCTGAGGTAAAAGCAAAGCTGCTGTGTGGTATTGTGGGATGAAACCTCGGTCGATTTCACGCAGAGCTTAACCGCTTTGACAATGTAATAGAGTGGAGAAAAGAACGAAATAATCCTTCTCTCCCTCTCCCCATCCCTCTGTCCCTCTTGACCAAGAATCACTGTTGCTCTCGGAGCAATCAGAGGCTGTGAGAGAGCAGGCTGTTGTTATTGTGTGATAAAAGGCTAAGACTGTGTCTTGCTGGCTTTTGTGGTACAATAATGCACTTCTTAGACGGAGCTAAAGTCACAGAGATACTGTATATTGCTTATTTTATTTCTCTGACAATGCATTAATAATGGAATTGTGTTTATTCAGACAAGCCGACTGTAAGAATCCTGTTGTGTTACGTATCCATACCCCCAGGTGTGTTTGCATCTGACATGTTCATTAACTAAACGCGCGCACACACACAGACACAGACACACACTCTACTCTCCAGTTGTACCCTTATTAGGAGCAGCAATGAAGGGTATAATTAGGTGAAGAAGGGGTGTGGGTTATATTGTTTATCTCTCTACCACTTACCAGCCTGGGTAGAAGTTCATCTCTACTTGATACGTTTGCATGTATCAAACCTCTTCTGCAAAATTATTCTAAAAATCTTTGGAATTATTTCTGAACATAACAATCACTGAACTTGAGTTTATTATTGAATTTTTTATTTTATTTTATTTTACCTCTATACTGCCTAAACCGGGTTTATTGTTATTAGTTTAGAGTGCCCTCTGCTGGCAACATCTACTTCCTTGTTAAAAAAGCACAATGGTTCAGATTAAAGAGACAGGGGGCGCCAAAGTATTGTTTTTAATTGTAATTTAATTTCGGCTCATTTTCTCACACACTATCGTTAGAATGATTCAAATCTGCCACAAAGTCAATGATGTTATAACCTTTAAAGCGCATCTGAGTATCAGTATCGAGCACATAAGCATACATCAAGTTAAATTCCCCTGCTAAGAATTTTACATTTCTACTTAGTCCCATGTACACTACATCATTTTACAAGTAGGCGTTGCTGCATGAGCTAATTAAACTACATATTCCAAGCCAAATAGTGCAGCCACCTCCCAATCTATGAACCCATCATGCACTAAAGACTATGAATCATACGTGAATAATCTGTAAAATTTTAGGGAAAAGACATTCCAGAGAGGTCAAAAACATTTCCAGAGCACAACAAAACTAGATGAAAATTCTCAATAAGATTAGTATTTAAACCCAGGCTAATTTACTGCTACCCAGGAGACCAGCAAAGCTTGTTTGACATAAACCGGCAGGAATGAGGGAGGCTCCCCTGGAATGGTGACCACAGAAAATGAAGCCTGCTTTCCACACATCAGTCCAGAAAGAGAGAGAGAAACAGGCAGCTGAGGAAATGGGGTTCACTTTCCGCACAGCTGGGTGAGAAAGAGAGAGAGACGGGGAGGGCAGTGGTGGTTTTGTAGGGGTTATGGAGAACTTGGGAGAGATTTTGGAAAGAGAGACTGCGGTAAGAGTGCTGACGCACAAGTGGAACATGAGTGATCTATACAGTCAAAAACTCACTGTAGTACACACACGTACTACATTTGACAGCAACTTACCATCTCAAACACAGGGTGTCTAACAATACCAGCAATGTCCAGCTCAAGCAAATTTGATCAAACATTGTTTCTGAAGGGATAAGTGGAGCTGAGGCTTGGGCTCTTGCACACACATCTCATAACCATTTGTGACCCTGCTCCACAAAACCAGTCATGAGGTAAAATTTGGTTTGCATGGTTTGCTAGGATAGGACAATATTTGGCCGAGATACATCTATTTGAAAATCTGGAATAAAAAATAAATAAATCAATAATTTTGAACAATGCAATGTATTTTTGGATATTGCTACAAATAAACCCCAGTGACTTAAGACTGGTTTTGTGCTCCAGGGTTACATTTGTGTTTGGATTCATTTTGTTGCACGGGGACACTGTCATGCTGAGAATAACCCAGCAGTGCATCACTACATGCTCTTGCGTTATTACTCCCCCTTGGAGTTATGCTATCTCATCCAAGGCTTTAAAAAAAATCCCAGACTGTTATTCCCGCTCCACTAAACTTCACATGTGGCACCATGCAATTCAGGGAGGTAATGTTCTCCTGGCATCCACCAAACTCTTTTGGACCGTCAAGCGTTTACAAACCGGCAGATGGTGTAGCATGTTTCATCAGTGTTTCCAGTGGCAGCTGCTGCTGAAGGTGTCCGTTTTTTTTTACTAAAAAGAAAATGTGAGACCTGAGATTTCACTTTTCCCAGACCTTTCCATACAGAAGATGGTGTGGTCTAGAAGCATGCATGCAAACCGGAAGATAGCTGCATGCTTACAGCCCTGAAAACTTTTAACCAAAGGATGAACCTGCTAGAATTCATTCTTAAGATTCCCAGGTAGCTACTGTAGAAACATCTTGATAATAGGAGATGTTGACTGGGGACTATATAACCCTCACTTGTGTTTAGCAATTGCATAAAAAGAAAAGCATGTTCTGATTTTGGATCAGACTACATTGCTCGCCAAGTGAGAAACAGCTTTTGGTTATCCTCATGTTGACAAATGTATTATGTATTAAAAAAACTGGTTTTTCTGTCATTTTCTCCTTCATAAAATTTCTTGATGTATAATCTTTTTTTTATCTAAACTGTGATTATTTCCGCCTATTTTCCTGCTAAAAATTCAAAACCGAACAATAGAAGCCAAATAGAAACCATCCAAATGGTTTCCATTAAAATACCACTATGAAGCATTCGCTTTTTACAGTTAAATCATTACAAAATTCCTTTTTGTAGTGTATTTTGGGAATTAGACATCACATACAGTACCAGTAGACACAATACAATTCCCGTTATAACCATTAATTTCATTATATTTTCTATTGTGTTTTGGGCAGGGTTCTGCTGTATGTTTTACCTTTACCCTGATGTTCCCCTTTAACACCTATGACAAAAGTGAGAAACTGTGGCCCTGAAGGACCACTTTTATTTTTTAGCTCCATCCCCAATCAAATTCACTTGCCTGTAGATTCCTAGTAACTATAATTATCTAATTATATAATTATCCTAGTAACTATCTAATTAATTAACTTTAATTATCTTAACTAGTCATGTTTCTTTTCAAAGATTCAAATTAAACTTATGCACAAAACAGTAATATTGCACAAAAGATTTGCAAATAAAACACTGTTTCCATCCAACAAGAACAAAATCGTCACTTCTTGGTAAACTGTGGCACTATATGTCACAAACAATATTGGAGACGCCACTAAATATAATCATTTTCATATATGATATAAATTGTCATTGAACAGATGTTATTTACATTATTACATTTTGATAGAGAAGAACAAAAGAACTGATATACCATTTCTGTGGCACCTTTAAACCCTTTGATGATTTGCTACTTGTCTACATTTGAATCTTCAGAATAGTGAATGTGGCTACAATAACCTAATACTAAATGTTGGGGTGACCATAGCCATAAAGTTAATATTTCAGAGCGATATAACGACTATAAAAGCAATTTTCACCTTGAGAATGAACCATACCTATTTAACTCGTGCCCTGTGACATCATAACAGCCCCTGGCCAGACCATAAGTGAAATATCTGTGGTGTCTAAGACTCGATTATTGCGGTAAGAATCTTTTGGTTCTTCAGACATTTATTGCACAATAATTCTGCCACCACAGACATGCATTTCATTTTATTAGCGCAATAAATACGCTCTGACGAACCCGCCTTTGTAAGGAAGACAAAATGAGCAAGACATTGAGAATAGACTCTTCTTTTCTACTGTTTCCAACCATAGGAACTAGCAAGGAGTTGCTTGTGTAGATAAGACACAAGAGAAGATGTTGTTGTTGCAATGAGTCAAACACTCTCCTCTGCATGTTCGAGGGAGTGTCCGTCGTAAGAGTCAGATCAAATTAATTCCTAAATATTGTTTTTGCTGAAGTATTGTTTGAAATGTCCCAATCCGAGTGCTAAAGCATTGTAGCCAAAATATGGTAGTGATTAATCTAGCCAGTTTGTGTTACTTTCATGCTGTTATAGCACTCTATGAAACATCAGAAAGATTACAAACTCCATATGCATAGCCAAAGCCAGACTTAGCCCATGATAATATTGCTGCACAGCACATTTCAATAATGGGTGTTACACACAACTGAAATGCTTCCCCTTCCCACTGCCCATAATTTGCTATCCTCCAACACTGAAAAAGACCATACAGTTATTGTAAAACAAATGTGTCACATTAAATTAGTCAACTCTATAAATGCTTCAAAGGTTTGTTATACCGTATACGTTTTTTTCACATATCAAAGTGCTCTTGTGTTTTTTTTATGCTGTTTTACACTTTCATTTGTAGTACACATCTAAAATTGGCCACAAACCCTAAAGCTCCTTGACACTGAGACTAATGTCTTGTCCAATAACAGGAACAAGGGAGCCATGTTGGGTTAAGCCCTGCGACCTGTGAAGGCTGAGAGCGAAAGAACTCACACACATGCACACAAACACACACAAAGAAGGGGGCAGACAGCCAGCTTCCACTCTCATTGTTTCAGGAACGGAAAGAAAGGCAGTGAGAGCTTCCTCTGTTTTCCTCGGGCAGTCTGACGTGAGGATGGAAGTGTTTCTTGACAAAATGGTGGTGACCAAAATAGTAGCTTTCTTCCAAAGCTCAATAAGCTGTCGTGCTGCCTACTGTCCATATTGACAGCTGATTCCCAAAGCTAAAAGCATACAGTACCTATGTTTTGTGGTAAACGTACAACTGAATGCATAATCTTTGTACATACACTCCAACACATGGATGCACAAGATTTGTCCTCGTCCAACGGCTCTGCTATTTCTCTGCAGAAGTTATAAGTGATAAAAAGGCATATGCGTGTATCCTTACAGAAAGAGCTTGGAAAGATACTTCAGAAACGTGGGTGATGTTGCCACCCTTAATGCATACCCTAGTATTTTTATTAAAACAAATGATCATTTAATCTAAATGCCCACCTTCCTAATGATGCTGTCTACCTTCTGATATATCCTTGACGGCAAGGGTGCAGCCAATGCAAAGTGTGTATTTTTGTGCATGCATGCATTTCATGCATTTAACCTTGTAAATGCTGCAAAAAGCACCGAAGCTGCTCCACTTAGCTTCTCCAGATGTACCGTACATGGATCTGTAATTTTGTGTCTATATGTGCATGGGTTTGTGTGTGTACTGTATGTGCGTGTTGTACTGTAAGTGCACTCTGGGGCCACTCTATAGCTGGTATTTATAACTGTGCTGTCAGGCCCTGGCTGCAGTTGGACCGTGGGAATGTGGCAAAGTCTTTCTGTGGTATTTTTAATGTTTGTTATTAAATATTCCCACACGGGACCATGACCAAACCATCGCCCCCTCCCTCTCTTTCTCCTTCACTCTGCCTCCCTCTGTCTCCGTCTCTCCTCCTTCTCGCTGCATTCTTCTTTCCCGAGGAGGAAAGCCGAGCGGGATCCGATAACAGCCAGGCTCTGGTTTCTGTGGAGATCCGGGAAGAGCGGCGAACAACTGTTACTGCAGCTGGATTTCAACAACGTAAGCCACGGTCAACAGGAAGATGTGTGTGTGTGTGGGGTTGCGAGCATGAGTGATCAAGCGTGGGTGTGTGTTGTGTTTGTAAGTGTGTGTGTGGTCTTTGGGATTGTTTGGGTGTACACACATACACATTAGTAGTTGAGTTAGTAAACCATTGTAGCTAATAGCGCACAAAAGAGGAAGTCTAATTCACTGCACACACACAAGGATTTTCACACAAACGCAGGCACTTAGGATGAAATGTAGCCAGAGATGTACAGGAACAGGTGATGTGTGTGAATATGAATGGGTCGGAGAACCGCCAGACACGATTTTACGGGTGTCAGCTCAGGGCGGCACATCGCAGTGAAAGTATTTCCTCTCTGCGGCTGTGTTTGTTTGTGTGGATCTTTGCCGCAGCCCAACGGATAAAGCGTTCAGAGAAAGGAGAGGGTTATCTCACACACACAGAGTTCACAGAGAGGCCTTGATGAAAACGCCCTGGTCACCAGCCTCCAGTTTCACAGTCTGATTCATGTCTCCCAAGTAATTTGTCTCACATAGACTGAATCTATGTGGGAGGAATCATTTCGCCATTTTATCATACACATATATGCATAATTTCCTGCTTGTGAAACAAGTCTTTGCAAAATTCCCAGTAATAGTTGAGGGAGTTTCTTGGTGTTTTTCTCTCAAGATGTGAGCAATTAGTTTCAAGAAGCATGTGTGCAGCTCTGTCTAGGTGTTTGAAAACAAAGAAGACTCTGGTCAGAACTCATGTAGAGCAGTGGTTCTTAGAGTATTGATTATTATTCTAATCAGATGTGTTTGATTTGGAAGACATTTCACAAGTTCGCCTTTCCATTCAGTGCTGGTGTTTAATGGTACATTGCTGTCCTTAATGGAGGCTTGAATCCGAGGCTCAGCTTGAGCTCAGAGTTCATACCCCCAATGGTACTACCTACCCAGCTAACAACTTATTGGGAAAACATTCTTTGAACATTTATATAATGAGGAATGGAAAAATGTTATAATATTTAAAATAACGTTCTTAGAACATTAATATTACAAGAGACTAAAACGTTCTAAAAAAGTGTGTTCTTGTACAAGCTTATCTCACGGCAATTCATAAATATTTTATGAGGTGGCTAATTCATACGAATTCTTACAACCTCACTTGGATGAATTCATACGATTTCTTCTAAATCTTCTAATGATTTGTACCAATTCATATCAATTTGTACGAATGACCTGCACCTCACCCTGCTTCTAATCCTACATGTGACCGGGTTTTAGACAAATGAGTGAGGTCGTACGAATTAATACAAATTTTGCACCTGTGTTGTCCTGTAACGTCTATGATTGTTAAAAAATGCTTTAGAAAACAGAGTCCAAAAACAAATGTGTAGCCAATCAGGTATGTAGTGGAAAAAAACACAAGAAAACTCCAGCAAGGGTCGGTCGATCAGTGTACAGTATCAAAAAGGGGCGAGACAGAGGAAAAAAACAACAGAAAGCAAGGATTGATACACGGGTATTCTACTAGGAAGAAACACTAGACAAGAACAACGCTGTGCAAGAGAAAACTTGATGCACTAAGATCGGCTTTACAAAAACAAAGACACAATGGGAAAGAAACAGATAAGTTGTCATGGGGATAAAAAAGGACAAGGTGACACAGACACAATGTAGCACATACAACAATTCCATACATGAATAAACAGAGGAACACTGAAAGAAATTATAGCAGTCATCTTTACTTATCTGCAATCGCAATGTCATTCCCAACAGCTATGATAAAGACATCTATTTCCACACTCTATAAGCTCTTGTGCCCAATGTCCCACGTCGTCTTATACGTTTGTTTTGGTGATTTTGAATGTCAACATTGACTAACAGAAATCGTGGACTCTCGTGCCATTAAGTAATGAAAATGTTCTTAGAATGTTCTTTTAGACATTGTATTAACGTTCTTGTTTGGTTATAAGAACGTTATTCAAAATGGTTTTAGAACGTTTCATACTCTTGTTATATCAATGTTCTAAGAACATTACTTAAAATGTTTTTAAAATGTTCCACCAACGCAATGATAACTTTTTTAATGTAATTTGAATGTTCCACTAACACAATGGTAACATATCCAATGCTAACATTTTTTCTTACGTTCCACTAACGTTATGCAAGAATGTTTTTTGATAACTTTGAGAGAACCTTTAGAGAATGTTAGCCAAAGTTACGAGAACACCCCCTTTTAGCTGGGTGGAGGTAAGAGAAATAGAGGAGGAGATGGGCGGTGGAGGGATACCGGAAGAATTTATGCTGAAACGGTGCAATGAGTGCTGCTTATATATGGTGATTGACAGGACTGAATGATTAAGCTCATCCTTAACCTATGTTTAGAACTTTATCAAAAATGTGCAGTATTGGTGCAGCTCCAGGACTAGGAAGTGTTGATGTAGAGACTTATTTAAAGCCTAGGACTTGGGGTCAGATTCAGTTCCCGGAGGCCCTCTATACAGCTAATCAAGGTCTTCAGCATAACTAGAAACATAAGTTGATTTGAAGCTACACTCTTTGTGATAGTAGTTTATACTTTTTTTAGTACTTTATGACTGGAGTTTGATACATGTGGCAGAAGATTCACAATCCCCTGAAACAACCATGTCTTCAATTGTAAAGTTAGCAATTTTACTGCTCTACTTCCTTTGAACACATTATTTGATATTCTCTTTTTATCCCACTGTATTGGTTTTTGCTCACCTGCTATACGTGAGGTACCTAGAAACCATAACGGTAGGTCAGGAATTGGGCAATGAGTTGCTTGGTTGGGTTGAAATGGCCATAAGTGTGTGTTGTAGTCCTCTAATGGCAGAAGCTCTGGGAGCGACTTTGAGCAACCAATGCCTGCCTAAGAGGCCACATGACTGACAGGTAAAGCAACCTATGAAAGATACGTCAGTTACCTAACAGACTTGTGCTTTTTGTATTACCCTATTCGCTAAGGAGCATCATTTGTTTTCTTGTGGAAAGAAAAAAACCCTGTGTGCCCTTACTGCAGGAAGTTGCATGAAGCAAGCCAATCAGATTAGAGATTGCCAGATCGAAAAAGTGATTTCCAGTTTGGTGTGCTGTCTGAGGCTGAGGCTGGCTGAGCTCTTAAGTACTTTTGAACCAAATCCATATCTGCAAAATCCAAATCTTCCTATTCTTGCAGTATGTCATTATTGTGGTATGCAGCCAAAAGTTTAAAACTGAGTACAAGGTTCAACTGGAAATATTAGGTCCAACTATATGCACCGACAATATTAGGGCCTGAAGTGCTTATCTTGCATTGGCATATTGTTGTCACTGAATTTCTCTACCGATCTCATCGGATTGTTGAGTGTTCCATCCTTTTCCCTTCTTGTTCCCCAGGTCTTGCATTTTTAGTATGCATGCAAAAGTACAATCGCACAGACATTTGGAGAAAGGCAGGAGGGAAAAAAAAAGAAACAGAAAAAAATGCTTTCCGCACAACGAGCCAGATATATCCTTGTGGTTTTCCATGTGTTTATTTTGATTTTCTGCTGGGACGACATATCTAAGGGAAAACCATAACGGCTCAGTGCTGGTGCTTTCCCACCGAGGAGCGTCATTCCGATAAAAATAGTGAGCTCTTTTTTTGGAAAGCTTCATGAAGCTCAGAGTGTGCATCCCCAGGGCTTCAAGAAGATTAGCATTGCTTTTGCATATGGAGGGCCTCTTTTCCGTCCGGACGGAGCTGCTACGGATGTATGTTGATGCTGTAACTTCATCTCGGCTTGATCTCTGAAACAATAGAAGGGCCACAGCTGGGATTGGCACACGCTTGTTGTTTTGTTTTGATTCACATAAACATAATTGTCACGTTGGCAAAGGATGCAGTCTTTTTGCTTCTTTTTTCGTTCAATGACCAGATTAATTTGCCCTCTGCAATGCTGTATTTTTGTACTCTTCTATTGTAACTCAGTTCTTTTTTTTCCTCTTGCTCTGTCATTCCTTTCGTTGTTAGAGGACTCACAAACTGGGGCCGAAGGAAGTTTGTGGGAGGGTAGGAATTGTGGAGTTGGAAGAAGCTCCTCAGTTGGACTTCTGGATTTAACCTTCCTTGGTTTGAAGGGTTGGCGCTTAGCGTTACATGCTACACTCAGCTGAATGCTTCTCATACTTTGGTCAACATGTTTCTCAAGTTGCGATTAAGTAACCTAAACTCTATAAACTCTCTGACATCAAGGCTGTTGTTTCTAATGTAGTTGATAAATGACTCTGGATTTGATTTAGCATGACTCACTATGGGGAATTTACTAGTATTCTCAAAGGGAAGGTTTAATTATGGAAAGTTAAACATGACCTGTGACTTATATCTTAATTATTGTGTGTGCCATGATGCAAAACAAAAATAATTTATACAAAAGCTGCACTGGGGCAGTACCTTTGCAAAACCTTTGTACTTTACTTGAAAGGGGGAACATTAGTACCTTAAAAGTAAAGTACATATCCGTCCCTAAAATGTATATATTATTACCTAAATGATACATAGTCCTTAGTATGTTTTGAAAAGGTACTGCCCCAGTGCCAGCTTTTACCTTTTTTTGTGTAATACTGTGTAATGCTTGGAGAATCAATTCATTAGCATTGCCTGCCACAAAACCCCAGAGGTAAACAGTAAATTTTTCTTTGCTCATTGGACCACAAAACTTTTGGATGCAATCACTTGAACTGAAAATGCCATACTAATAGTTTTTTTTTTTTTTTTTCAATTTGCAAAGGAATATGCATAGTCAGAAATGTTTTATTTGTGACTACTGACTAAAATATATAGCTTATTTCTGTACACTTACTGTAGCACACATCCATTATGTATTTTCACACATTCATTTTGTACTAAAATACAAAAAAAAAATTATATTCTTAAGTACTTTATATGATCATAAGAATAAGTGTACTCAAGTGTGCTATTTTGAGACAGCATGAATATGAACTAAAATGTGCATTTAAGTCTGTAATGCAAAAATAATGATAGTACACTTGGACCCCTGGGTATCCTGTGCTGAACGTCAAAGGAAGATATCTAGATATTCTAAATATGAGTGCTTGTTGTGATAAAATACAAAACACTGTTCTATTATATTCTATTCTATACAAGACTAAGATTGAAATGAAAACAACAATATTAAAATTATAAATGCCAAAAAAAAAGATTTAAACATCTAATACGCTTACCCAATTTAAAGCCTATGGTGTTTATGACAGTAGTTTAGATCAGAGAGATGACTCATGAGAAATGTTTGGGTTTCTTTACTCCTTTGATCAGCTACCAAATTTCTCCAGGTTGTTTTGTGATTGTTTGTGACATAAGTGAGTAGCTCTTGAGCTCTGTCATAGAGAGGAAAAAAAAAAACAGGCAATGTTCATGAAACATTTAGAGTTTACTTAGAAGAACGACAAACACAGCGGCAGAAGACAAAACATTGATTGTCTGTTTAATTGTTCACGTATTCCCTGCAAGACTAATATTCATCTCAGCTAAATGGCTAAGACACACCAAATCCCAAGACATGTAAGGGTTGGAAGTGGTGCCCGCAAAATAGCATAGGTTTCATAGACAATTGGCCAAGCTTTTGGGGCAGACCTGGCCTGTTTAAAAGAGATGGTCTTCATCCTTCTTGGGGTGGTGCCGCTCTTCTCTCTAGGAATATGGCACATAGTCTTAGATCTCAAACTT
>JAUYWG010000061.1:2629900-2647802 GCA_034779775.1 Enteromius afrohamiltoni | reverse complement strand
CCCCCCCCCCCCCCCCCCCCCCCCCCCCCCCCCCCCCCCCCCCCCCCCCCCCCCCCCCCCCCCCCCCCCCCCCCACCTTGCTGTGATTTCATGGGAGTGTATGTGTGTATGCTGGCCTCTGGAGAACACTCATCTGTGTTTAGTCATTTTAATGATAACCACATTCTCTCTGCTCACCATGCCATTCATAATGACGCATCTTGTTGTTTTCAATGACCGAAATGAAACTCATATGCTTTTTGAGGCCCCCCTTGCATTTATACAATATTTAACAGCTGTGGCTTCAGATAAAACCTCTTTTGAAACTCATCATGGGCTGGTGTGTGTTGACATGACTATTAATCATGTTATTGCAATGTAATAAATGCACTTATAATAACACATAGAAGAATTCTGTCTATATAACTTAATTAGCTTTGCAATAAAACCTGACAATCAGTGCTACAGGATAAATGTGATTGAATACATCTAGATTTATATTATAGTAAGATGATTGTTTAATCAAAAATTCACATTTGTCTCTCCGACTGTCTGTGAATAATGTTTGTGTCAGCTATAATAACATCTTCCTGCATGAATATTTCTTATTTAAAGCTATAGAAATATCTTAATATAAATATGTAATCGTTTTCATCTTTATTTAAAAAAAAACATCTGCAACAAGCCCAGATTATAAAGCAGAAGTTAAATGCCTATACGAAAATTGAGGTTAGCTAGACTAAAAAAGTAAGACACATTACCGTTCTATTTCATGTTATTAGCTTAATCATTAAAATCAAACTTCACATTATTTCACATTCATTAGTAAAATCTTAAATATGGTAGACTTTTTAAAAATCTTGCAGGATTAACTTTGCGTCACAGTTATACATTTTTCAAACATGTTTTTTTTTTCCAACTCTGTGAAAGCATCAGTTGAGTCCCAATGTCTTCGCTTCAGAAATTGAATTAAGAACGGTGAAATTTGTCTCGATGTGTGTGCAATCAACCTAATAACAAAGTCTTTTGTAGTGTAATGCTCTGACCTAAAGACCTCATTACAGGGAAGTTAGATTGTATTATTATTGTGTATGTGTGTGTGTGTGTGTGTGTGTCTACAGAAGTGAACAGACAGACATGCAAATTCATTGTGGTTAAAATTTCTCTCTCAACTCACATCTCATTTTGTGAGCAAAATCCAAGCAACATGAACTGAGCTATATTTGTTCTGCAGGACCAAATACAAACTGACACCAAATCGGGGATTACATTGTACACATGTACATTTGCAGTTTTTGTTGAGAACAATAGTAATAATAGCAATATGTCACATATCTGACTTTTGTATAATTAAAAAGAAAAATGTAGAAGATCGTTTGCCATGAAAATCTTTTGAATATGTTTGAAAATTGAATATGTTATCACAAAATAGACAATATTTGAAACTTTTGTGTTAAAGCTTGTGTGTGTGTGTGTGTCATAGACACACCAGGCTCTGTACCCCTCCAATCACAATGCTCACTTTCCTCTGAGTATTACCCACACACACCTGGCAAGCATCAGCATCCTCATCACGCACCCCATTAAACCACACACCACACTCCAATCATTGTCCGATCTCATTTTTACACGAAATGGACTCACCTGTGCATAGCTTACCGCTAAACTTATGCATTTGCAATGATTTTAGTACACCTAAAATATAGCCTATTTATTTGAAATGTAATACTGAATAATACACTACAGTTAAAATGAAACATTACATATACTTTGCAAATGATACCTGAAATGTGCTTAAATATATTAGTCAACACATCTCAAGTCACAAGTCAAAAAACACAGAGCACCCAATATATTGTTTAGTCCCCCGTATGTTGTCCCAAGCCTGTATACGATTTAGTTTTCTCAATTAAATTAAAACTTATTTTTGAAGAACCTCCATTCAGCTCTTTTTCATGCAATTACAGTTTATAGTACAGTAGTAATAACCAGACACATTATAAGTATAATGAAGTATAATAAAATATGCAACATGATACTTCACACACCTTAAGTAAAAATTTGAATGTATATTCCCACTCCACTTCAGTACAAATACAAAACATCACATCTGTCAAAGGATTTTAATGTGAATTTTCTTTGAAAAGATTAATTGTCTAAATCTTCCAAAATAAAAAGTGCAAAAACAACATTCGTTCTGTTGTTATTTCATGCCCTGTTGTTGTTGTTATTAGCACTTTCTAATAATCTAAATAGACTGTTGCTCTTTAGCGTCTGATGTTCATTTTCCTGCTATTGTCTGGCATAGGTGGCCCCGGCCTCCTTAGAGCGCGTCCCTCCCACCTCCCCAAATCCCCCCAGCCCTCCCTTCAGCACCAAACACACACACACACACTCTCTCTCTTTCCTTTCCTTTTCTTCCTCCGCTTGCAGCTTCAGACATTTGGGGAATCCTGAAACAAGTTGCTCCCGCAAAGAGGCATTGCCAACTTAAGTGTAAGTAGACTCTGAATGAACAGAGGTAACAGAAAGAGGCAGTTTCACTAAGCGCTTTGACATTCCTGCCCTCCCGTGTTCGCTCCTTCATGTCTTTTGTTGTGGACACTGACTGCGCTGGCTGGACACTGTGAGACGTTAGATTATGGACATAGAGACGCTGTAGAGCCCGGCACGCTGCATGTACGCTCAACTTGCTGGTAAGTGTCTGTTTTAAGATCTCTCTTTTCAGCTTTCAGGAAACATCATCAAGAGAGAGTTTTGTGACATCTCGGTTCTTTTCCGAGTCTTTCCTGTCAGGCTTTCACAGGCTGTCTTTCTTCCCCCGCTGCCTGGGATCATTCGACTCAGATTACTGGCTTCCTCCTGTTGTTTGCGGGTGCAGGTTTTCTCCTCTGCGCTCCCACGCTCTAGCGCAGAGGGGAAGGAAAGCACTGATAAGAGTTTAGGAGTCTCAGGGAGAGGGCTTTTGTTAGCTGCCTCGGTGTGTGTCTTAAATGGAAGGGAACTTTTAGCAGCATGCGAGCCGTTTTTCTTCACTTGTTTTGTTGTTTTTGGAGCTAACAACTCTTTTTATGGGTGGAGGGGTGCGAAAATTGGAAACAGACCCACCTTGAGTTGAAGTGAGTCAGGCAGCATATGTGCATCTGTGTCAGTCTGGGACAAATAACAGTCCCATGACTTAGAAAAGGCAAAATGAGAGATGTCTTGAGATGTAAGACAAGGGAGCTCTCGGGAGGCTTTAAATGGCTTGGACGCGATTCGTAATATTTTGGGTTTGGGAAGCGGAAAGGGAGGATAAATTGATGGTTGGTGTGTGTGTTCTGGGTGGGTGGAATAAGATTGGATATCTGCTGCCATGTACTTTCTTAAAGGTTATTAAAAGGTACCTCAGCTGCTTCTTTTACAGAGTTGACTAAAAAGGGTTATTTTAAGTTCTTCAGATGACTGTATTGATTTGGGTTTTTAAATGCACCAGTAGATCTAAAAAGGTGCCATCAGGCTGGAAAAAACAGGTACCAAAAGATACTAGAACTAAACTATTAGTCATGTTATTACAGTGCAATTAATACAACATGTAGAAGATTCTGTCTATATAACAATAATGATAGAATAACTGTCATTAAACACATACATTTAGATGCATAGTTCATCAAAACTTCACACTTGTCCCTGTGAATATTTGTATCAGATATGGTTGTGTCAGATATTTGAGATATTTTGGGTTTGGAAAGTGGAAAGGGAGGATAAAGGGATGGTGTGTGTTTTCTGAGTGGGTGGAATAAGATTAGATATCTGCTGCCATGTATGCAGTTCTTTAAAGCTTCCTTTGCTGCTTCTGATCAAAGAGTTAGCTAAAAGGGTTATTATAAGTTCTCCAGATGATTGTGTTGGTCTTGGGTTCTTTAGCTGACTAGTACATTTAAAAAGGTATCATTAGCCAGGTTTGGCCTACGAAAGGTCACTAGAACTGGAAATAATAATAATTGACTGTATTTTTGCCTCGTCATGGACTGAATAACAAGAAGTTTCTTTATTGAAACTGAAAGATGCATTCATTGAGAGTTTTCTCAAGGATTTGATCTTTTTTTTTTTTTAGATATGGCAGACCCAATGGTGGAGATTTGGGAGGAAATGCCCTCTTCTCACATCCATGAGGAAGTGGCCTTGTGGCCAGCCTTGTGATGCATTTGTCCCTCAGACTGATGCAGACACCTGTTTCCCCAAAATCTCATGGCTGCTTGCTTTTGTCTATGCGATATGCCCATTTTAACATCGAAATTGGGAAGTAAACATGTAATATGTTGAAGTCTTTAGTTTTGAACTTTAAAGGGAGAAGCTTTGGTTATGTGTGCTGTCAGTTTCTGCTGAAGTAGTCAATGAATAGCATGTCATAATCCCTGAAGACCAAACCCTGGAAATTTGACACGATTGCCGGTAGCTTCTGAACCGATGTGAAACCCAAGTCAGATTGGTTCTTTGTACGGTCTGTGTTTTCAGAGTGATCAAGCTTGTCTCAAGTGACCTGAGATTCCCAGGTTTCAAGGGGGATTCATTTACATTCAGATTTAAAGCCCTCTTCCTCTCATTATCCTCTCTGCTGTCCCCTTGTCTCTCAGGAGCGCATGTGTTATTAGTGATAAGACAGAATAGCGGTAGCTTTTCCTGTCCTGAGCAGGAAGAGTTGCTCTCTGTTCGGCCGCTGGCTTGTCCTGTATCCATCCTCTCATCCATTGGGAATATCACTGGAGTGTTGAGGGCAGCCCTCGGATCATCCAGCTGTTGCTAACCAGACTGAACTGTCTGTCCATCTGGACTTCCACATGCTGCACACTGATATCGCTCTCTTTGTTTAGGCAGCAAAGATACAATCAGCTTAGATGTTCACGGGCTGTTACTTAAAAGCAACAAAAATAACTATGAAATTGCTGTAAATAGTTCATTTTGGAATACTTTGCATAAAATGTCTGTATTTCTTTACAGAGACTGTATGAAATGTGTTTTGATAAATCAAATGTAAACAGCAAAGGAGACATGATAGCCAGTTAGAAAGCTTGAAGGCCTATAAGTTTGGGAAAGAACTTTGTGGTCAAACAATGATAAACAAATATGTTGCTACAGTATTTTTGTGAGATAATGTGCATAATGTGTTTAATGTTAATGTCTTGCTAAGGCATCACTACATAGCTGTTTGGGAATTGCTACTGTATGCGGTTGCTAGACTGTTCTGGGTAGATGCTAGGGTGCTGTCAAGTTGTTGCTAGTTGTTCAGGATAGATATTATTAATGTGTTGCTAGTTGGTCCTTGATCAGTGTTTACTAGGTGTTCTGAGTGGATGTGAAGGTGTTGTTAAGAGGTTTCTGGGTGTTCTGGGTGAATATTAGCGTGTTGCAGATGCTCATGGGTGGATGTTAGGGTGTTGGTAAGTGGTGACTATGTGCTCTGGGTGGCTGTTAGGCTGTTGTTAAGAGGTTGCTTGGTGCTTAGGGTCGATAGTAGGGTGTTGTTAAGAGGTTGCTTAGTGTTCTGGGTAGTTGCTTATTGACCTGTTTCAAAAATCTTATTCCCAAGTCTTTGTAACACTGTTTCACCCAGTTTTCAACATTCAGGCAAAAATTCTAAATCTGATTCCTGAAAAAACCCTTTGATCAACCGCTTTAGTGATGCTTGTCTTAGCAGCACCACTAATTAATCCGGTCAGCCCTGAATGGTGACAGGAAACGTGATCTCTCATCATCATGTTCTCCCAGAGGCCGGCTCACATGAAGCCTTGAGGTTAAGAGGGTGAAGAGGTCACCTGGCAGCGCATCCTTTCAGACAAAGATCGGTCCTTAAAGCACTCCATTCCCAGACAAGCAGACACATGTCCACACCATCAACATCAACAGGCCATCTGTATAGTGTCATGAGTGTTAATCAAACATCCAAGTGGACTGCCATTTTCCACTATGAATTTTGATTTCATAAATGCATTTGATAAATGAAATGGAAAACTATCAGTAGGTGGCACAAAAACTTTTTAACCTTTCACAACACATCAGCTGTAATCACTCACAAGCCGTCTGGACATATTGCTGGAATGTTTTCTGAGCATGGCATGATAGTGTAACTCCATACTGAGCAGGATATGAGAAAACTATTTTTGTCCAATTTTGGGATTATCCACATGAGCGGTTTGTTTATGGAGTCGTAGCAAAGGTTCCTCTCAGACGTGGTCATGTGTTTGATGCCCTCCTCTGGTCACTTCAGTGAACTGAATAAATAAGAAACGTCTATAAATAAGTGCATGGAAAAGCCTCTTGTCTCTGTTATGCTTTCAAACTGCAAAATGAGACGCCCAGTTTACATGAACTACTCGTCAAGCATGTGGTGGTGTGCCTCGATCAATTTCCTGTTGAGCATAAGGTATTTGTTTCCACCTTTCAGCCTACGTTGAGTTACACAGGAAGTGCTGAATAATTTTGTGCATTGGTTTGTCATTTTATCCAGTGACCTGGTGACCTTTTTGTGATTAGCCTTGGTTTATTCTGTATATTGTGTGCACACATCATTATATGTGTTACATTGTATTCATTTGCAATTGGTCAGCAATCAAAAGTCAGATATCTTATTATAAATATACTGCATGAGTTTCTTGTCGGAGTCTGAGCAAAACCATTTTCAAAGCACTACAGTTGTGTCAGTAGATATTTCAAGAAACATCTGAAATTGGCTGAATCCTCTATTAGAAAATTTTCCTCTGATATGTATTACCCAGGAACCTGTCATAATTACAATTCTCACAGGTTACATTTGTCATAAGAGCAAACTTACTTGCCTGGTAACCATCTCAATGTCAACACAATCTCATAATCTCTATTTTTTTTTTCAATTAGAGGACATCATTAAGTTTTGTGCTTCCTTATCAGTCACTAAACAAATGTTGAGGACAGAAGGGAAAAACCTGCTGATGGCAGGTCAAACCTTTCCTGGAAAAACACACAATGGAATAGCCAGTTATTAATAAATTATTTCCAGGTAAACAACAAATCCTTTCTGTAGCACACTGATTCATAATGAACATACTGTGAAATCATAACAAATGATGCTTTTGCTGCACGTATAACTCATAACGTTAAAGCTACCGTAAGCTTTCAGACCAGGTGGATCAATTTTGTAACTGAAGGTCTGTATGCCATGGCATACTGTAAAATAAAGCTAATTACATTTTTTTTTTTTACAAATCTTGTACTTCTGTGCAGTATGTATTTTTGCCCATAAGAACCACTGGCTGGTCCTCATGGGCAAAATGAAGGAAATAAAAAAAGGAAATGATAATGGTTCAGGTTTTATTTTCACTGGTATTTTTTGTTTACCTGTCCACACTTATGCCACTTTTTCTTTTTCTCTTCATCAATCTTTCTGAGTGTAAGAGGGCTGACTATGATCTATGATTCCTGGACGTGACTCAGAGCATGACAGGAACTCTCATGCGTAACTCATGTACTTGAGGGTCTTCATTGCCACTGTGGTTCATCATCACTGCTCCGCTGTTTTGCGCGACACAACTACTGAAACTGACGCGTAAAGCTGTTGAGGATCCCATTGTGTCATTATGTTGACCCTGTTTTCCACCCTGGTCATTCTGCATTCTCGATTTCATCGATATCCTCATCCACTAAGACATCAGAAAAGTATTTTCAATTTAGACAAACATTCAGGACTGAAATTCCCTAAAGTACTTTTGTAAAGACTTTTGTAAAGAAAAAAATGGAGCTAAAAAGTCAAAAGAGTCAAACATTTTTATGTATAAGGTCGTCTTGCACACTGAAAAAATTACTTCTAAGGCTGCTGTTGTGGGTGATGCAACGTTTCTTAATCCTTGCCAGTAGTTAAATTTAGTAGTAGACATTTTGCATTGAACTTAGGATTTGTCAGGATGTGCTCAGATCTTCTTTTTCTTGTAAAATGTGTGTATGTTGCAGAAGTAAAATAAGTTAAATGGTTTTTGTTGTTTGTTTCAAATAAAAATATAATATTAAATGCAAAATTTCTTAGTATCACTAGTTAAGTTAACTAAAACAAACAAACCAAAAAGCGCAACATGTAGATATATTTAAAATAACAATAGTAATAATAATAATGACAAAATGTACAACAAAATTACCAAAACATTAAGAAATGTTTTATCAAAAACAGAATTATACTAAAAAGGGATCATGTGATGTTGCTAAAGAGAACATTATTTTGTGTAATGCAATGTGTTTATGTTCAAAGAACACGCATTTGTACCAAGCTCATTGTTCTGAGAAGCAAGGCGTGCTCTGATTGGCCAGCTATCCAGTGCACTGTGATTGGCTGAATACCACGAACATCTAAGGGAAATGTTGCTCCCCTGACCATACTGTAACATGATGACATAGAAACAATGAAAGTCATTACAAAAAAGGCATTTGTTGCATCCATGATCCTGGGGATCATGACTTATAGTGTCTTTTTACACGTCATGTTGCATCACACCTCTTACACATAACTCCATGTCTGCATTCGTGCAACACGCTCTAATATTGTGTTCAGCTGTTTTTGAACAGTGTTGGAAACACAACTTAACACTGATTTCTAGTTATGTCCTCTTTTGGAAGCACAAAGAAAGTAGTTTCACTTTCACAACGACACACAACATCTCCAGAACATGGTGCCTGCAGCAACACTTCAACCAGAATAATAGCTCCGCCTTCTTTCTTTGTTTACAAATTTGAGTGGTGTTTGAAAATAAACCCACTCTGTGACTTAAACTAACCATTATAACCAGAAAATAATAATGAGAAGTCTTCTTCTTTCTCGTTTTTGATCTGGAATTCTAGAACCTAAATAATAATTTGAAAAAGCAGAGGCATCTGGTTCAAACCCTAGGAATTGATCTGTTGTTTGGCTTGGCCAACGATTTCAAACTCTGTCTTTCAATACAACAGCTATTAGGTGTTTTTCCTGTGTGTGACAAATTTCAGAAGTGAAATACGGCAGGGACGACTTCACAGTATAACCACTGAAAGGAGCTGATGAGCGTTAGCGAGAGAGAGGACCAGAAAGAGCGGAGACGAGTAGAGACAGAGCCCGGGTTTATTTTTAGTCTATCTTTCCACCTCTTCCACCCACCTTTTCAGGATTGTTGTTGTTAAAGAAAGGTGGGCCCACTGTCGAATGATGTCAAATGTTGTCAGTGGCGGTACATCACGTCCACCTCAAAGCTTGCTGGGAATTACCCCAATCTCGCCTCGATCTCTTTCGCCATCCATATCTCTCTGCAAACTGAAATCTCACTACACTTTCCACTCGGGAAAGTCTGTCATAAAGCCATATGAATGCATTTCTGGTGGCAACTTTTTCCATCGTACTTGCTTTTATTTGACTGGTTTTATTAGGGCAAAAAGTGAAATATATCTTCTTTCACTGGGCTTTCTTATTCTGAACGATTTATGGACTCCTTTTGTTGTAAATTCCAGTTTACCACATTTTATTTAATAAAGAAACTGCCGTTTCCCTGAATTTAGTCTTTTTGTGAAGTTCCTTATTTTCACCTAGAGGTTCCCATATTTAGAACTGTCTTGAAGTGTTCTGTAAATGTCTCTAGAGATCATTTTAGGGACTTTAAGAAATTGCGTCTCTCAAAGAAAAACACAATCCTTCTTTCTTCCTAAAACCCCATCTGGCATTTAATGGAACAGTTTGTCAAACATAAAAAATCAGCTGAATATTTATTCACCCTCAGGTCATTTAAGATGTAGATGAGATCTATAGAAATTTGTCAGTAGATCCTCTGCAGTGAATGGGTGCCGTCAGAATGAGAGAGTCCAAACAGCTGATAAAAACATCACTCCACTCCAGTTCACTAGTTAATGTCTTGAGAAGTGAAAAGTGTTTGTAAGAAACAAATACATCATTAAGACATTGTGACCATTGTTTCCAGATAAAATATGAGTCCATAATGTATAATATTGCAAGGAATATGTCCTGAATTAATACAAGTTAATAGCGAGTATTATTAATATCTTAAGTTTATTTGTAACATTAATTCTGATGCAGTACCCTGTCTCTTAGAATTCCATTTTATTTGCAATAATGTCATTTCTTTTCTTTCTTTTATTGTTGTATATGAAATTAATTTTCTTTAGATATTCTACTAACAGTAAGTAACTTTGCAACTATGTGTCAACTAGCAGTCATTAGAGTCTGCTTAATATACTCTAACTCTTTATTTTGATGAGTTGTAAAAAATTGACTGTTCCACTCGGGACTAGGGACTAGACTCTTGAAAAATATGGCAACTAATTTTTTTTGTTATACTGATTTATCTTAAAATTACGGTTAAATACAGTAATTTCTAATAAAAATATACCAACCTATAAGTAGTGAAATCTATTTTGTACCCTTGAAATGCACTATATAAAATATACACGCATATATACAGAGAGAGAGCGATGGACAGTTTGAGTGTATTTTTCTTGAAATGCCTCTCACTCTCGCTGCATTGATGTACTGGTGGTCTCTGATGTAGGTGATCTTCACATGTGAAACGGTTTCCAGCAGCAGTAACTGAACTCTGAGCACCGCAAAGATACGCTTTGAGCTGCCCACACTTACCCACATACCCAAAAACACTGGAAAGAGAGCGTGGAAACACTTCATATATGCTTCTCTTCACACCTCATCCTCCTGTGTGTGTTTTTTTCTGTATGCATTGTGTCTTATTGTTTACTAAAAAAAGAGAGCGTGAGACTGTTGGCCATTATTTCCAAAGCCAGAAAGCTAGCGCAGTGACCTGTGTGTCACTGATAATGAGTGTATGTGTGTGTTGTGCAACTGTACTCATTAGCTTCAGTGTTTGAGTTAAACACTCATGGTGTGAGAACAGCTTTTTTGAGCATTACTAAAATAAAAGCAGCCACAGCGTGACTTCTGACCTTCATACTGGGTTGGGAATGTAATATGTTACAGATTACAAACAACCTCATTAAAAGCAATTAAAACCCCATAAAAAGCAATAAGCAGTGTAACTGTAGTTATTTCAATAATGTGACTGACTAATTGATTTTATATTAGATTACTTTACTAAATTTATAACAAATGTTTTCGACTGTTTATCTGTTAATCGGAAAGGTTGCGGCCTAAGGCTGTGTAATGCAGATTGATGTGATTGGCTGACATGTTGTGCTGAAAATACCAATAAGAACCAATCAAAAGCAATAGACAAAGGACTTTAATAGAACTGTTTAACTGGGATTGCAATGTTCATTGTTGTAGTGAGTCACTAAAAGTAATTACAAATATTAAAAGAGATAATATTAATAGTTGAAATTATTTGACCTAAAACTCCTAAAATGGTAACAATTTCAAAATATTATTGCAATTCAAAATAACTTTTTTATGTTTGAATATGTTGTAAAATGTAATTTATTCCTCTGATCAAATCTGAATTTTCTTCATAATTACTAGTCTTCAGTGTCACAAGATCCTTGCAATATGCTGATTTAGAAACAATCATTATGCAAGAAAGGACGTTTTGGGGAAATAATAATAATAATTTTCAGGATCCTTTAATAAACACATATACACACATATATAAATTAACAGAAATATTCAGTCATGATAAAACAAATGTCTTTATGTCAGTATTACATTGTATTACTGTTTATATTTTCAAATAAATACATATAATCTATATATAATGTGCATATCATTAATAATCACAGTTTAGAAAAAAACAAACAGGACGTGCAACTTATGAGAAAATAAAAATCAGACACAATACAGAACAGGGTGTGAAAGGGAGTGAAATGAAACCACTCCTGTATATCTGTAGGAACAGTTACTGCTAAATAAACTATTATGAAGCTCTTAAAGAGACATGATAGCTTAACATGATGACAACAGTTTTTATTGTTCACTGAAAAACGTTTTCACGCTTCCACTGTGATCACTGTCAAGTGTCATTGTATGGAAAAGAGCAGTGTGAAGATTTGTCTCCTTTTGTGTGTTAAAGGAAAAAGCAAGTCATGCGGGTTTGAAATGACATGCGAGTGAGTAAATGATGGCAGAAGTCTCATTTCAGACTCTGATTAAGGTATAAGTCTATTAACCGTACCGCAGGGATTGTCGTTTGTGTAAAATGCACATGACAGCAGTAAAATCTGGTCACGTGGTGTTTGTGTGAGTCACCGCACCAGTCATTATGAATGAAAAGATTCCCCAACTCTGTGCTTAACCTTTACCACTTCTCCCATGCATGGTTTTTTTGCAGGGCTTGCAAACTCAGAAAAAAAGGTGTCAGATTTCAATTCAACTGAAGAAAAAACAATGAAGCAGGAATAGTCAAGCCAAAATCAGTTCTAAATCCAAAAATTTCATGAACTTGAATCCCTTCCAAGATTCTTGGAATTCTGCACCTCCCACGAGGCTTTTGTACATTTTTAAACTCCTCCTGACATGGGATTTTTAATTAGCGACTGGAGGCCAGTCTCAGCCTGAAGCCAAAGTAAACTGTCAGACACTGTAGTGCTGTGGTTTGTGTTTGCTTTGCCTTGCTTTAGTCATGTTTGAGTCACATTATCTGAAGTGTAACGCCGCTCCGCACCCCACCCTCAAATACTCCTCCCTAATAATCCCTATTCCCATCACACACACGCGATCCTTCTCCTGCATGCTCTTTTCTCTCCACACCCTCTGTTTTCTCTTTTTCTTGCACTCCATCTCTTTTCTTGTAGATCCATCTGTTTTCTCTCTGTGTTTTCAGTGCCTCTCCCACTTGTAGGTCTCTGGCCTCATTGCCCTCTGTCTCTCTCAGGACGCTCTCTTTATCCAGCATTCTTCAAATTCCTGCTAGGGTTCTTAAGGGACAGGGCTTTCTGGCAACCGGGACATCTCCTTCTCTCACCCGATTCAGTTTAGTGCTACTTTTGGATAGATTAATCGATTTTTGGCAGGTTAATAGATTAATAATGGAGCAAATAAAACTAAACTAAACTAAACTAAACTAAACTAAACTAAATTAAATTAAATTACATTACATTACATTACATTACATTAAACTAAACTGGCTAGTTAATGCACTGTCTATGGAAATATGTAATTTCCAAATGTTTAAAAAACAAGAACAATAATAATACCTAATCAAATAATAACAACCAAATTTAGAAAAAAAACATACTGAAGTCAAAATAAAAGCTGTGTTTGTTAACATTTTGCTATAGTTGATGCATGAACAAACATGAACCAACATTGAACAACCTAATTTCTGTTACTAAAATGTACAAAGATTATTAAATGTTAAATGTTTATTAATATTTTTTTCTTTAATTCATTTACATGAACAAATAAGACCTTATTTTAAAAGTTGTCTCATTTATTTCTCTAAATAAATACATTTTTATGCAGATTAAGCATTAGATTATAGATTTTCTCTGGGGAAAAATGTAATCCACCTCACCAAGTGAGGAGGAAAGAAATGTTATTTCAGAATTTTGAGATTAAAAAAGTGAGAAATGTGAGATATAAAACTCACAATTGTAAGAAAAAAAAAAAAAAAACGTAGCTCTGAGATAAAAAGTGGCTGTTAACTTTTATGTTTTTATTTTGCCAGAAACAAGCTTTTATCTGCACAGAGCTGAACATCGTAGGGCAGTAAAGGGTGCAGCAGGCCGAGAGCTGAACTGCTGACATTTGCCCACAGCAGAGCCGGGTCTGTGCATGACTTTCTGTTACTGTCTGTCCAAATGCCACAGAGAATCCGATTAAAGCTTATCAATGGCTTCTATTATAACAGCACACATCCCAATCAAACCTGCCACGTTAGCAGAGGAACACTGCCATGCTTTCACTGCATGTGTGTGTGTGTGATATTTTAGAGGAAGGTAGTGTAGCTGAAATTGAAAGAGCACATTGTGGCACACAGATGTAATCAAATCTGGTTGATTCATATGACTGGTTTGCTGGCATTCCCAGCCATCAGTTTCCCAATACTATGTGTGTTTGTGTGTGTGTGAGAGAGAGCAGTGGCTCTGTGTGAAACATCAGAAACAAATTTTGTTCTCTCTAAAAACAACAACAAGAATGTCATAGTTATGGCAGTATGGAGGTTAGTTAGAAAAAAATGTGACTCTGACCTTCTTCTTATGGTTTATAATTTTTGAGAATTTTGTTATTCTGTTACTAGGGTGTTCTGGGTGGTTACCAAAACGTTGCTATGCCTTCGTTAAGGCCTAAACAGCTGTCAGAATGTCATTGGATGGTTTCCAGGGTGTTGCTATGCCACCATATAAGTGTTGCTTTTTGGTTTCCAGGGTGTTGCTGTGCAGTCCTTAAGATGTTCTGTTAGAATGTTACCGGGTGGTTACCAGTGTGTTGCTATGCAGTCCTTAAGGTGTTATGTTAGAATAGTTCCGGGTGGTTATCAGGGTGTTGCTATGCTGTCATTTCTGTGTTCTGAATAGTTTTTAGAATGTTGCTGTGCAGAGACAAGGTTGTTCTGAATGATAAAATTAACTTGTAACTTACTGTATGAAACATTTTCTGTTTATAGATATTTTTTCTGAGACTTCTGGAAAATGTGAGTGCTGTACCTCCATTCAGCACCGTCACAATGCTAGTGTGTTCTGAGTTGTTGCTAGGGCATTGCTATACAGTAACTAAGAGTGGTTGAGTGGTTGTTAATGCATAGCAATGCAGTTGTTGCAGTCATCCAGTCATCAGTCTTGCTTAAATGTCTCTACAATAGACTGTTTTGATCTGCAGATTTAGATCAGGATGCTCCTTCAGTATGTTTTTGCAGGGCTTTGACTATTTTATCACCTACATTTATGTTCAGTCACGCCTGGAGCAATAGTTATATGCTTGACTTAACAAACACCATTGAGAATAACCACAGTAAAGATGACTGCACTTTTTACAAATCAGTGCTGGATGAAAAGCATCACTCGTTACTCAGAAGAGCTGAAATGAATCTGTGTTCAGTTTTCTCACTTGACAGGACCACTGAAACTCAAATCAAATCGCCTCAGTCTGTCCTTTTTTCACTTAATAGATCTTTCCCCTAAAATGTCAACCATGAGCACTGTATTCTGTGTGAATCTGGACTAACATAAAGGTCAGTTGTTGGAAAGGATCTCATTAGTGTGAAACTTAAGTTTGTGTTGGCAAGAGGATCGAGAAAAGAGAATAATTGTTAACAGCCTCTGTCTGTAAAACACTCTTAAGCTGGTGGTCACTGGGAAAACATGCTGTGTTCACTGTGCATATGCAGTACACTGCTGACAATAAAGATAATTTTAATAAAGAAATTGATACTTTCATTTTGTTACGAATGAGGAGACGAGAGACGTGCGGATTTACTTGCTAGCTGTTTAATGAACAAACTAAGAGTACAAACGGGCAGGGTAGAAGACGGCAAAACAACAATGGCAGAGGCAGAGCAAAGAGTGGTCAAAGTCCAGGCGAGGGTCGGTAACAACAGATACAATCCAGATAGACACGGAAACAGGAAAACACGGGAACACGGAATGGCAAAACAACGGGGGTTGACAGTGCAATGGACCGTGCAAGACAAACAAACAGACTGGTATTTATACAGGTGAAAGTAGGTCAAGGGGTGGAGCAAACAATGAAGTACCTAGACAACCAACGAGTGGGCGGAGACAAGAGTTCATTGCTGAGAGTCCATGAATGAAAACAGACGTAAACATACACACAGTTAATGGAGAGCTGGAGGGCCATCCAAAGTCTTGCTGGCACATCCAGCTGATCGTCACACATTTAATGAGCATGCATTAAATTAACCAAAAGAGACAGTGAAAACATTAGAAAGAAGATTTCTTTAGAATTGCTTTTTAAAACATATATGACCCTCTCTGTGATAAGTTTAAAAATCTAAATATGACATAACATGCATCAAATTTTGATTTTAATCCATAATTTTTACCATGATATCAATTTTTGACATGGTCTTACTCTTTAACTTATGAAGGATGATTTTCTGTAGACCACAGTAAATCACAGCCAGGGTCATATATTCACATAGAAAACTGACTGCTATATGAAATATTAATAATAAGTCAAAAAAAATGCTGTCTTTGTTTATCCATAAAACATGGATAAATAGTTTTCGTTTATATAAACAGGGTAAACCACATGAGTAAATGTGTTATTTTTGTGTCTATATGTGACTGAGAAGCTGAGCACTTCCTGTGCAACTGAACAAGTGCATACGCTATACTCCCTCTCTCTAATTTTTTTTTTTTTTTTTTTTTAATTAAAGAGCGATTAAATCACTTACGGTACACGATGTAAAGATGAGTGTTAAAAGCACCATTGCTTGCAAAAAGATTTGCATATCTTTAATGTCTGACAGTGAAGACATTCTGCAGCTATATATAAAGTCTAAGACAAATGTTAACATTTTATTTTCATATATATATATATATATATATATATATATATAAATACAATTATTTAACAAATTATGTTATCAGTATCACGGCTTAACTGAAATGCTGGATATAAAAAAATTAAACATGGTTTTCACATTATAGTAAGCTATATTTTTCCCCCATTTCTGCTGCAGCACTCGAGCTGACATAAACTCAAGTTTATTCATAAACAGATGATTCAAGTTATCCAGCATCCACAAACTTCAGAATGAAGGAATATCACATGGTCAGTGTCACAAAATTGACTTACAATTGATTAGTGACCTAGAAATTTCAGCATAAATTTACTTCATAGCTTTTTTCTTGTTACTGGTTTTAATTTATGTTTAAAATAAACAAAGGACTTTGGAGCCAAAATGGATGCTCTATGTTTAGATTATAAATCTCTGCATTCAATAGAATATAATAGACGTTAAAAGGCTAAACATGCTGAAAATCAAGACTCTTCTGTGTAGGAGAGTTTACTTTGACGCACATGTGTGTGTGTGTTTGTGTACTGCCTGTTCCCCTGCTGTGCTGCTTCACTGTCAGATCGTGGTCTTGTTATTTTCAGCTTCTGCCGGATATGATTCAGACTGAAGGACTGGGTAATTATAACACACACACGGATGAGGGTTTCTGGTAAACTGTTGGGATCCCCCGGTTGGAGGACCATTTAGGTGCAGCACTGCCACACTGCTTTAGTTTCATTATGTGTGCAGTGTGTGTGTGTGTGTGTGTGTGTGTTCAAGGGTCTTTGTTTGGTTCCTCTGCTCCTGAAACGATTGAAGTATTTAAATAGCATTGAGGTTTTATGCTGGAATCCACTTCACTGTCAAAAGTAGCAGTGGTAGTTTTTGGTAGCAGCGAAAACGCTGCATGGGGGTATGACAGCCAGAAAAGCAGTCTAGGTGCACGTAGATATGTTTTGAAACACAGCCAGTGAAAGCCGGTGACGAGAACTGAGCGATCGGGCCTCACAGAGGAAATCAGAAACCCACTGGAGACCGTCACTGTGTGTCCTGGTTTCTGAGAAACGGGTCATGTAGTGGTTTCAAAGCGCGTGTGCGACGCGTGAATGCTGACCGGCTCTGTTTTACTAAGAAAGAAAAAAGCCTGACTGACATGCACTGAAAGTACATGCATATGCACATGATGTACATCTTGCATCATACATGGTTGTTCTGCCATATATCTGTAATCTTTGGAGGAAATGAAAAGGTTTCCTTGCTATAGCTACTGAAAGATTATATAAAACCCCTGAAGACAGGCAGAGACTCAAAGTTAAACCTGAGCTAAAACTATTGTAGTGAAAATATGATAAGATTGTTGCAAAAATACATTGCATTTATTTGCAAATTGCATTCATAAATTGCTTTGGACAACAACGTATTAAACCAATCATTTATTTCAGATAAAGACAAACTAGTGAAACATACTTTTTAAAGGTATTTTGTTGATAGATCAACACTACAGTTCAAGACACTTA
>JAUYWG010000061.1:2571796-2629498 GCA_034779775.1 Enteromius afrohamiltoni | reverse complement strand
ATAATGACAATATATAATATTGAATAATATATCATTATTATCTTTTGTAATATATGTATATACATATTCAATTGAATTGAATTGAATCTATTACTCATTTCTATGGTCTCTAGCACCTGCTAGTGAAACATGGCGTGGTTTAGATGGTGAGTAGTTACAGAACTCTGAAGTACACTAGAGTGCACTGTGGATGTGGCTGCAGCCTCAGCCAATGAAATAATAGAGAAGGAAACAATGCGAGAATGCAGGCGTGAGACGTCACACGCTATTTTTGGAGAGCTCCGCCCACATTTCTATTTTCGTCCGCCTCAGAGGCGGGGCTTACCGAGATACTTGTAGTAACTCACTTTCTCCCTCTCGCACCACTGCCGAACATCGCTGCTGGTCTTTTTAATGGATGTCAGACTACTAACTAAGGATTAAGACGAGCTTTAACAGAGGAAGAATTTGGAGATTAAAAACGAGTCGTTAAGACGTCTGCAAAAAGAAGAAGGGAATAAACGACCTGTTGCATGCTTTTATCTTTCAAATAAGGTACAGGCTGTCTTTCATATTATAAAGTGTGTCCTGCTGCTTAGTCTTCATAAGGAAGTCAGTTTTCCTGGCTTTTTCAGTAGCTGTGCCTTTTGAGAGCTTTGCATGATTTTGCCGTCGCTTATCTTGCGTCAGTCTCTTTTGCGCTTTTGTTATTAATGAATTATGTATATATTTATGATGTCAAGCATGGTGCGCAAACCTGTGCGTGTTTACTTTTAATAACTATACAGTATGCCTGCGCTGTGTTGATGCATATAAAGAAAGCGTTTAGAAACCAAGTGGAAATGAAACCCAAACAGACCAAGAAACAAATAATTCAAGTCGTCAGTCTGGTGAGAAACTTAGTTCTCTTTACTGGTCTCGAAATGCGTCTTTAACTAACAAAAAACGTTCGGTTTGTGTGCACTTATACCGAAAACAGTGTGACTTGCCTACCTAGACAGGATTTTTAGACGTTTAGTGATGTCCAAAACTATCTACTGTAGGTAAGCAACGCAGCCTTTACTCTAACTACATTTAACATGGTTAACATAATCTCTTTCAAAATTGTGCCTGTTACTTTTAATCTTTTTTAGAAACCTTCATTTGATTGTTTTAAATTCATTTGATTATTTCGGTTTTTGAAGCCCTACCGTGCTTGTTTGGTAGCAAGATAACTATTGTGTTGCAACTTTTATTATTTTCACAGAAACTATGCCGTTAATGTTTGTAAGGGTGTGAGAGGCAGGAAATGAAGGCTCTGTCAAACATCTCCTCTTCTTCTCGTTTCACAGATGGAAGTTGTGCAGCGGGACTGATCGTCGAGTCAGATCAGAGAGACACTCACTACTGGGGAGTGGCAGGTGTGTAACCTTCATTTCTTTTACCTGTAGCTTTGTGTGATTTGAGATTATGATATTCTTTGCCTTTAAATGAGTGCGTTAAAAAAGCTGCACTTCCCGGAACTATTCACTTCAGGAACATTCATGAAATTGTAGGCCTCTAATTAATAAATTAATTATATTAATTATAAGGATCCGAAAGGTAACTTTAAGGAATGTCTTAATGTATTTGCATTGAATAGCTGAATGGTAAAGCATGCGGCACTTGCAAGGAAATGCTGCAGGGTTTCTCAGAAGATTTATTTAATACTTCTAACAAACAAGGTGATTTTTGGTGGATGTGTGACGTCCGCTCACACAGGTGTTCTGGTAACCGCAGGTGTACAGAATAACATTTTCTAGTATGTGTTTCATATCCAACAACCGCAGAGTGTGCATAGATTATGTCTCGGTTATTAAATCTAAGAACTTTTTTGGAGCCGTTGATTGCATGCGATTGTTTGAAAGATGTTTTAATGCCCATCATGATCACCAGGGCTGCTTTTAAAAAGTAATTACAATATTTGTATTTATTGTGAAGTAATATTACAGTTGAAAATAGATGAATGTATATTATAGAATTTAATTTATTCCTTTGACGTCAAAAAGAAATTCAGCTTCATTAATCCAGTCGTCAGTGTCACATGATCCATCAGTCTTAATAGGATGATGTGCTGCTCAAGAAACTATTTTTATTATTATCAATGTTGCAAACAGTTGCGATGCTCCATATATGCGGAAACTGTGACTGTATGTTTTCATTTTTGTTTTTAGGATTCTTAGGATATAAAAATAATATTTACCTTTTGAAAAGGTACCACCCCCAGTGACAACTTTTGTGCCTTTATTTCTGAGAGCGTACTTAATAGAGTTGTATTTCTTTAAGTTCTAGAGGTCTGTGATTAAATTCGGAGTGATGTTTTATTCTCTTCTTATACAAATATACTGCACACCTTTAATTCAGCTTTGTTGTGACTGAGAGGTATGTTCAGCTGAATGTAAGAATGTAAGTCAAAACATATATACGGCAGATGAAGTGATTGAAGAATGGATGTTATTTGAATCAGTAACAGACCCCTCTGAGTCATTCTAGATAACCTGAACTCTCCAGTTTGTGGAGATTACGTGACTATTCATTGTCCCACATCAGTGTACTTAAATTCATTGAAGACATGCAAGGCAAAAACTGCTCTTTTGCTTGACCAAGGCCATTCAATGGAAATATAAATAAAAATATTAATAATAAATACACTCATATGCGAAATATGTTAAAGCTTTTTTTTCAGTATTAAATTTATGATGCATTAAATTAATCAAAAGCAGCAGTAGAACATTTATAATGTTGCAAAGATCTTTATTTCAAATAAATGTTTCACTTTTGAAAAAAATCCTAAAAGAAGTGAAAGAGTTCTGTCTTTCCACAAGACAGAACTAAAAATAGCAAAACGACTGTTTTCAGCATTGACAATAACAATAAATCAGCATTTGAGAATGGTTTCTACATTTCACTGAAGACTGGAGCACTGATGCTGAAAATTCAGCTTGTCTTCGAAGAAATAAACCACTTAAAAAAACATATATTCAAATAGAAAACAGTTATTCGAAAATTGCAATAATATTTCATAAAAATATTGTTTTTACTGTAGTTTTAATCAAATAAATGCAGCCTTGGTGAACATTAGACACTTATTTAAAACCCTACTGATCAACAAGTTTTGATTGGCAGTTCATACTTAACATGAAAATTATAGTCAGATAGCCATTGTTTTCTATAACCTTTTCTGATTATAAACAGAGCTTTGAATGTTTCATTGTTATTAGCCTCGTGTTTCCCTCCATGTATTAGCAGGGTTAATGGGACCTCATAAAAACAGTAAAGAAAATCTCAACAGAACATGAGATGTAACAATTAATTAATTATGCAAAAGACCATTTTACCAACCAATAAATAATTCAATATTTTGATTATGTCCACAGAACAGATTTAACATTATCTTAAGCTACTGACACAATTTCAATCACCATTTCAATCCTATTACTATAGTCTTGACTCAGCGGATGGTAATGTAAACAAACAGAAACAGATTTGTACTTGACATTGCTTGGCATTAGATATAGCTTGAAGCAGCAGAGTCCTGTAGCTTGCGCCCGGCTCGAGTTGCGTGCGCCACAGCGGCCCTGCATTTGCGGGAAAAACAACACGATGAGGTCATGGCCAGCGGCGCGGGGATAACGTTTCAGCCGTGCCTGTGAGAGGGCATCCGATCCGCTCCCGCTCTTTTGTTCGGCAGTAACCGGGCCCCACGGGCCGCTCGTGAAGCCCGCTGAACACTCTGTTGTAGAAGTGCCGGCCTTTTGTCCTTCTCACAATTTATGTAGTGCATGAGACCTGATACAGTTTCGTCATAGTTTATAATACAGATGATATTGGGCAATGTGATGGAACTAGCAGGCCTAATCATATTGCATTTAGTAACTAAACCACAGTTTGTGTAGACTACCTCAGAGTGAATTCCTCTAAAGTCATCAGTGGTTTTGACATGTACATGCAACTCTCCCTGCAGCTTCAGTGCATCTTAATGCTTTAGAAATGTTCTGGCTGTCATCTAATAACCGTGCAGTGTAACTAATGTAATGCGTGTGTAAAGCAGCACTAAGGGATGTTTTAACACAGTTTCGGGACGAGCACGCTGAGTGTCAGCACAGCCTGTACCCATCGACGCTCATTAGTATTATCGCCCATTAGCTATTAATTATCCCTAATTTCATTCATCCGCCTCGGCATAAATACAATCGTCTCACTCCTCTCAGTATCTAGTTACGCATGATCCCGCCTTCCTCCCCTTCTCCGCCTTTTTCCTTCGCACCTACAAAGGGGGCGAACGGGACTGAGCCTCGCTCCGAGCTCTGCCCTTGCTAGGGCTACTATTCAGCAGTGCTCGGGGTCCGCCGAGCTCCCGGCTCGCTCCCCGGACAGCACGCCAAATTTGCTTATTTAATTAAACGAAGAAGTGCGAATTCGTGAAACGAGCATCAAGTGAGTTGGTTATGTAAGCTTACCCAGTTTTAACTGCTGGTTTTCTAGAACCAAAGTTACATCTCTTTGGTTTCTGCCTCTAAAATTATGGTTTCATAATAAACTAAATCGACCTGCCTATGTTGACTACAGTAGCTGGAAGAAATATCAGTTTGCTGGTTAGTAGGGGATGCGTTGACTAGTTAACTAATTGATTAGCTCTTCCACGGCTAAGATGTTTTGGGCCTTAGTCAACTGTCTGTGGATCATGGGACTTAAATTATGCTTGTTAAGTAGTGACAGCAGAAGGGATATTCAAGTTCTTGGTTAGTAGTTAACTAATTGATCAGAACTAAACCAATATGTAGGTTATTTACTTTTACTGTATTTCAACTTCTAGTTTTTTTTATGTCAAAAATATTGTTTAATACAACAGCCTCACTTTTGAGGTAAGGTTACATGACCAGCTGGAAGAAACACCAGTTGTTTGGTTAGTATGTTGTTGCATAGATAAATTAACTAATCAATTAGTTCTGTGACTATTTAACGCTTTTAAATTTTGTTGAGCAGTTGTGGACAATGTGATTTTTTTGTATTTTAGTGGGATGAAGATTAAATTTCCTGATTAGCAGGGATTGCACAGACTAGTTAACTAATTGGTTAGTTCCATCACTGGTTAAAGGTTTTAAAGCTTGCATTGACTATCTGTAATTCACTTGACTGACTTGAAGTAATTAAAGTAATTTATAGGTTTTTGGTTATTAAATCATTTCTTGTTAACTAATTGGTTAATGCTACCACACCAACTGATGTTTTAGCCTGTGTTGACTCGTTGAGGGCCATGTGATTTAAGTTGTACTTGTTCTATATTGTGGCAGGTGAAGGAAGATTGTATTTCCTGGTCTGTTTTTAGGGGGTAGTAGGGGTGTTTATCATGCGACTTGAATTGCACTTGCTATATTGCAACAATAGGAGGACACTTAAGTTTTTGGTTAGTAGTTAACAAATCAGTTCTTACTAAACCAGTGTCATGTGTGTTATATGTTTACTTTGATGGTTCTCAGGACTACAAGTTTCTGTCGCTTGTCTTTTTTTTTTTAAATGACTAAACCAACCTGAACTTTGTTGTAGATAGAAGTAACTAGCAGTGTTGGGTTTAATGCATTACGAAGTAATCAATTACTGTATTTGAATTAAATTTTCCTCGAATAAGTAAAGTAAGGGATTACTTTTTACAGTTACTTTGATATATTTGGATTAAATAGTGTATAGACTATAACAATCATATAAATGATGGTAAATTTAACACAAAAAAGCAACATCTAATGTTAAAATAAATATGTAACTGTTCGTATTTAGGTCAGTTCAAGAATTAAATGCTATTTTTGTAAAATTTGTATGCAAGTATTATGAGAGATTTCATGTACTGATTGAGGTTTAGAAAGTAATTAGTAATAAGTAATCCAATTTGTGTAGAGCGTAATTAGTACAGTAATATAATTATACTGTTGAAGATGAAATTGGTAATTAGTAATTCATTACTTTTTTAGAGTAACTTAATCAATACCACCCTTTAAGTAACAACTGCATAATGCAGTGTACCAGAGTAATTTTTTTGCCAGCTCATTGAAACTGATTTACCTGTGGGGCATCATAAATGGACATGGTTATGCGTTAGCTGATAGGAAAGATGGGAAGATGTTTATTGTGAGGTATTTTTTGCATCCCCCACCCTGTGATGGGCAGAGGGACAGGAGAGTCAAGCTGACAATAGCGAGATTGTTTTTCAGGGAGCTGCTGTAAAGATCACATTTCCTGTTACTGGCTGAAAGCGGGGTCAGCTGACACCAGCCTCCTTCACCGCTGCGGCTGTCATCACCGATCAGGCCAGAAAAAAACGACACTAACAGCTTCAGGGCACAAGTTAACTCTTACCATGTACAGATATCACTCCAGACAAAAGCTGTGTCAGAATCCATCTGTTGCTAGCGGGGCTGACATTGAAGCAATTTGATGCTTTGCAGAAGAAGGTTCCGTTTGCTTTCGCAAATCTGAGCCCTTTGTGATTCATCCAGGATGTGACAGTGCTGCCTTCTGAAACATCTTTGATTTTGAGTGTGATTTTTCAGTTCTTCTATATGCGGTAATCTTTACTGTGGAAGATCTATCCACCATCATCTAAAGATTTGAAGGTTATCATACTGTTGCCCATTTGCTGGTGTTGATTTCCGCACCATTTCATTTGTAGAAGCAAACAATTCCATTTGTAGAGGTTTTACAAACTAGTAGATCATTCCCATGCTTTGAATCTGTGTTGATAAGTCATGGATCACATGACTAGTTATGTTTTGTGCCAGTGTTGGCTATCTGTGGATAATGTGGCGCAACTTTTATTTGTTCTCTATTTTGACAGCTAGGGGAAAATTGAGTTTCCTGGTTAGAAGGGCTTAAATTGGTTAACTAATCAGTTTTAGACTATTTGATATTTTGAGCCTGTGTTGACTAGTTGTGGACCATATAATTTAAGATGTGCTTGTTCTATACTGCAACAGCTGGAGGAAGATTTAAATTCCTGGCTATAATTTAGTTCAGCTATTTAAGTAGTTAACTAAACTTTGGCCTCTGGTTAGATGATTTGGTAACTTCATTGTGCTTGTTGTATGGCAACAGCAGAAGGAAAATTCAAAATCTCGGTTAGTAGTTAGCCTAACTGATCTATCAAGTCTGTTTTAAGTAGTTTGACTAGTTGTAAACCGTGTGATTTAAGCTTAGCTTGGTCCAGAATGCTACAGCTGGTTTGTATGGGTTGCATTAACTATTGTTTTTGGTTAGCAAATAGTTGCACTGACTAGTTAACTAATCAGTTAGTTTGGGTTGGGTTGGTCTAGAGGTTTGACCTTTTGTTGACAAGCTGAGTAACGTGACTTCAGTTGTGCTGTGACAACTAGACAAATTTAGTTTCTTGGTTGCTAGTCAGTTAGTTATAGCACTATTGAACATTTTGTCAACCAGTTGTAGGTAACATGAGAATCTGAAAATAAAAGTCCCTGAAAAACGGGGACACAGACTGGGACACATTTGTCATATAGCTGTCAGAGCGTTTATGCTACATGCCGTGTCATGTAACTAGTCAACAACTCTCGAGCACTTGGTAAAAATGAGTAGTAAAGCACTATTGGTTATGTACAATTTAAACCCTCTTGGCTCAAGCCAGCGCTCTGGAATCGCTGGGAATGAACTAATCCTGTTTTCCCAGAGCAGCCCACACCGGCCTGCTGTTTTTAGAAGCAAGTTCAAGCAAGGTCCGTGAGGATCAGAACGTTGTGTTTGACCCCTTGAATGTTTGGAGACAAGGAAGTGTTCGGACACAAAGGTGCTCATTTGTTAGAGCGCACAGGACAAAAAGAGCTCATTGAGCCAGTGTGAGTCGGTTTGTGTGTGTGTGTATTTGAGGTTAAAGGGAATGTTAATGTCCTCCTTCATTGTTGGAGGCTCAGACAGAAGTTTGTGAGGCTGCATATGCATGAGATGTGTTCCTGGCGAATTCTTTCCCAGAACAGTTGTTAAATAAAAAGAATCCATGGAAAAGGGAATGGTGGAGGAAGTGCAAGAGGGAGTGAAGGGCTAAGAGAAAAGAGGCAAATCTGCATGGAGAGGTGTCATTATGTACATTTTTGTGTCCACTTGAGAGTTGTTGGAGTTCAAACACCGAATTACACTGTTGAGTGGTGCCATTTTGAGTGTGCAATAAATTGTGGGTAGACATAGCCTCCTCTGTGTCTGTATCTCTCAAAAATGATTTACACTGTGACCATACCCAGAGCAGACCTACATTCCAATTATATTGTAATGCATTAAACACACTTACGTAGGTCACAAAAATACTCTATGTAATTACGCAAACTCGAATGATTGATGTATTGCAAGGCTTTCTGTGGCAGTAGCAAACCTCCATACTCTAGGAGGCGATACAGTTTCCTTTAAAGGTGCTGCATGTTTTTGATTCTACTGAAGCATAAACATTCCATAATATTTTTGCAGCTATTTAAGAAACATTCTAAGTTAAAGTGCCAATATATCATCTTTCATGCACTGTGTCATGTAACTGTAAAGTTGTGACATCGACAGTGCACGATAAATAAAGCTATTGTCTATCAAAAAACAGAGTCGGCTCACATTCGCCTAAACGATTCGTCAATGTAATGTCCGCCCACGTACTATGTCTCGAACAACTTGACCCGCCCACAAACAGTAGAGTTTCCGTGTGGATTACATCATGTCAAGAAGGCAGAGGTAGACCATTCATAAAGGACTGCGCCATCTGACCAATCACAGCAGTGAGGGCTCACAGAGAGGCGGGATTTAGACAGACTGATTCTTCGAACTGCTTCACACGAGTCTTTTACAAATCATTTAGAAATGGGGTAAAATTAAATCTATTTTTGGAGAAAGCTAAAGTGTTTTTTGACCTTGAATACATGTAAACCTGTTTTAAGAGACTCATAAAGCAATATTAACCACCATTAAAATGGCATAATAGGGGCCAATACTTTGTCAGAAAAACAATGCTACGGTCAGTCATTGTATTTAAAAATTTTGCGTTCAAGCCAGTCTTTGTTTTGTGAAAATTGTATTTTGGCACACTGGGTTGCCAGTTGGCAGAAAACGCAGCAAATTTAATTTCATTCATCGACATTGTGCTCACTTGTTTGTTGGTGTCGTTAATCTGACAACCTACATGTGCGTTATGTCTGAGGAGGAGGATCCAGATGAAAAAAAACCTCTCTAATATTTTGAATTTGTACTGCAATTCCTTGTTCAACCACTGGGTGTCAATTCCGCATACGTCGCTGGATGCAGAATTGACACCCAGTCAATTTAACTGTCTGTAACATTTAAGGGGGTGTTTACGCAACACCATTTAAAACAAAAAATCTAAAGCGTTTTGGCATTTAATTTACATTACAGCAGTGTTTTAAGAACTTAAAAATAAAATAAGGGCTTCAAAGAACAAGTTTTTGTCCCTGCGTTAACTACAAAAACATAACTTTTTTTAATTTGTGATGTCATGCACATACAAATTATGTGTGCAGTGTATGCCCGCAGACACGGAGCATTTCTTTACGAAATTGACTTCGCCAGCTACTGACATGGCATGACTAATATAGCATTTTAGTCATTTTCACAAATGCAAAGAAAAACTTACATTGTTTTGTACACTTAAAGTTATATGAGTGAAACAAGATATTCAACAAAAAAAAAAGTTTGAAAATGTATGAAAATAAGAGGAAAATGCATTGTGTACTTGTCTTGTAATTTTCAAATTAAACTTGCAATTACTTGTAATATCTTTTAAAGAACGTTTCGTTTTAATGTTAAACTATGACCCCCTAGAGTATGGAGGTTTGTTACTGCCACAGTTACTCTTGCAATGCACCAATTGCTCCTCTTTATGTAGTTGTAATACTTGCATGTAAGTGTTTTGGGATGTAACAAATCGAGCGTAACTAGAAGTGTAGGCAGCTATAAACATGTTGACAGATTCCAGCACGGTTTATGTTCACGCGCTTGCGAAGAGTATGTTTCACTCTGGAGTATTGTCTTCATTAGTGTGACATACATTTGAAACCCACACATTCACAGACATGACCTTACCCCGAGGCAGTGCTCCTTTACTCCTGCCCTTTCTCCTCCATCGTGCTATCTTTTCAACATCAGACACATTCCTCTCATTGACCTGGTAAGGCATTTACTCTTTCTGCTGATAAAACGCAGTAGCTAGCTGTAATACACACGCACACACAGACTCCTGATGATGTGTCGTGGCATCAGCTGACCAATATGACTCCACAGTCTGCTTATAACTTCTCAGACATGTTGTAACTCTCTTTAGGTTAGAAGTTACATGGTGTTACAACAAATCAGCAGCCTTATTCCAGGTCGCAGTTTTGTTAGCACTGAAAAATATACATGTTCATGAATTTCATGTTCATTTCGACTTTGAATGAGGGCTGTAATGGGATTGAGGGGAAACCTGCACAGCTACTGAAAAAGAATCAAAAACCTCGACACTGCTTTAATACCACTCTTCCACCGCTACAAGTGCACACTTCCCTCAGCTTTTTGTTGACAGGAATACACACGGTTTGTGAATCTGCAGATGCTCAGGTATTTGTGACTGGCTATAAATATAAGAATAGCACACACGCGTGTACACAAGGCACACACACTGGTTGGACGAACGTCCTGAGCAGCTGCCGCGGAAGCAAAGGGTCTGAATAGCTCAGACAGCTGTGGACTCTGCAGGAACACTCAGGACCAAAACACACCGAATGAATCTCTGTATTAGAGACACATTGCTGACACTTAAACATAATCCATTACGTCTCCTGAGCTATGAAAGAGCAAAAAGGTTTCCTCTGGCATCAAATACACTTAGTTTGTTCACTCTGTTCCAGTATTTAGTGAGCTGTGTCTGTATATTTTAAGGTTGGGGGATTTTTCTTTAAGAAATGTTTGGTCACACATCTAATTTAAGCAAGACAAGTCATGATTAGAAATATAAAAGAATTGTGCGAATCTAATCTAATGACACTTCATTGCATGTTCTTTACAACTTACTTTCATATTAATGGAATTAGTTAGTATTTTTGACCCACATACTTTAAGTAGGACACATCTAATCGTTAGATGTGATTTTATAATAGCTTCTATTGTCTTGAAATATGTTTCAGACTGAATGTACTGAAAACATTTATGGTAAACTACGGTAAAAGTAAAATACCGTTAAAATGAAAATGTAAATACATTTGCGAGCAGGATACAGTTGCAATCTAGTAAATTGAAATATATATTTACGTTAAATGTAATATTGTGTAACGCTATAGTTACAATTGATTCCCATAATAAACACGCTTTAGTCAATGCATCGAAATACAGTATGTGCTTCTTTTAAGTATTACAAAATATAAAAACACGATAATTCTGACAAAGTACACTATTATTACTTTGTGAAAATTGAAATCATCATGTTTTAATATTTGCATTTAACTATCCTTAAAGTACACACTAGTAATGCACACTTCTTATTGACAATGAATTGTTAATCTAATGAATGTGTGTTAAGCTAGCTTAGCATGTTAAGTGCTATTTGAGTTGCTGATTTTAAAAGAAAGTCTCTGTATAAAAAAATAGATAAATAAAGATATGTAAAGTACATAGAGAGAATATGGGCTGTAAAAGATTAAATATCAAGTCACATTAGATATCTGCGAGTAGGAGGAATGGGAAATATCAGGACAGCGAAAGATAGCAAGATAAAGAAAGGGAAGACAGATGGTGAGATTACAAGCGAGTGAAGAACAGAGCAAGAGGCTGTATGTGAATGCGGTCAAATGTGTCTAAAATTGGAGATCCTGTCTTGCACAAGGTCGATTTAGCAACAGTGAAATAGAGAGCGAGAACAGGAGGCCTATTTTAAATGTGTCAACTTATCTCACAGCCGCTTTGAAAAGTATATTTACTTTTCCTTTAAATGCAGCACAAGGAAAGAGGAACATCGAAGATTTGTCTTGTGTGGCATGAAAAGAATGACACGCACCTGTACGCTATCAATGCAGATGTGACAAAAGTCAGAGAGCACAGTGAAAATCTGCTATTTTATCATTTTGAGAAACAAAAGCAGTCTTAGACTTTTGACTGCATATGTTATCAGAAAAAGCTTGCCACTATGAATGGAAAAGGGTATTCATGCTTAACTAGTGTTTCCATCTCTACTCCCTGATTTGGGTCTAAACCCTCAGGGCTTATCAGACGCTAGGCTAAGTTAGCCATTAAGCACCTGGGAACTCTTCACACCACTGGGGTTTTTGCAACATGCTGGAGACCTTGTTTTCTGCATGACCACGTGAGAGGGACAGAAATAGCCTGGTCATTTGTCTTCTTTCACTTTGTTGAAAAACCCATGCAGCCCAGTTAAAGCCTAATAAGTACGTTCTAATCACTTAATGTGTGTTTTTACTACCTAGCTATAGTTAACTTTCTAGAACAGTTTTCTTTGACCAAAATTGCTTTGCTTGCTTACCCAGGGAACATTAAAAACGTTACATAGATGTTAAAGGCAGGGATATATGATTTCTGGAAGCCAATGATATAATTTGAAATCACCAAAACAAACACGCCCCTCCCCCAAAAGGGTCTTGCCCCTTTGATAGCTCCGCCCCACAAATACACCAACGAGTCAACCTAGTCAACAAGTTTTGTGAAACAAAGCAGTACCAACGTTACACTGTCTACAAGGGAAGCGAGTGGCGCGACAAAATACTATAGAAGTCATTATAATTAGTGATGCTAACAAATCTCAGACAGAAAACTGCTGCCGCGTTCTATTTACACAAATTTTGAATGATTTTCAGCAGTTGGAATATTCTTATGACTTTATTAACATTTGATAAACATTCTCATAGCATTGAGACATTCTGTGAACATCCTTATGATGTTATTTGAACTTGATGAACTTGATTAAATGTTATTGTAACATTTAAATAATGTTCCAATCAATCCAATGTTCCATCAGAATATAAAAAAGAATTTATTTAATAAATTACAAAAGAACACCGACAAGAAAATTGGGCATTTTAGCGTTTAAAAAAATCCAAAACAGTGCCCCACAATGTTTTCTAAATTTAAATATGTTTTAGTCAGTAAGAGCTAGCTGTAATTTAGGGGAACCCAAAAGATTTCAAAAGAGAACATTTGTGAGCATTTGGGCCTTGAAACATGAACTGCTATCTTCCACCTCAATAGAAACTGGCAGTAACAAAAATAGCCGCATACAAGAAGTCACGAACAGGAAACGAAGACTAAGTCTGCAAACAGGAAGAGTCTCGCTCACTCTTTTAGTCCCTGTTCTGTTGTGCATTTTGCACTCGTAACCAGCGCCTCACTCACTCTCTGTGTCACACTTTTACGTGCCCTCCGTGTACACAGAAAGGTCTCTATGGTAACTCTCCGTTTCAGTGTTTATGGGATGGCCTCGAGCACCCATGGCTCCCAAAACCAACAGATTGTTAAACATTTGAGAAGAAAAGAGCCAGAATGTAAGAGCGAGACACATACGGAGGTAATATGTGAAAGAGGATGTTGTTGCTGACCAAAGGCAACCACTGGGGAGAAACGCTATTGACTAATTATAGTTCAGAGAAAGAAAGAGAGCGAAAAAAAAGAGAGAGAAGTGTTGCTTAAGACTGCAAAAAACGGACTTCATCCTCTGGCTATTTATATAAAAGTGCAGATTGTTTTTTGAGGTAGCCATGGCTGGAGCTGTAATCAGCAGTGTTTCCTCAGTCCAACAGGAAACCAAACAATCCAGGCCCTATCACCAGCGGGCCCAGGGGAGTCGCTCTGTGTGTGTGTGTGTGGCTAATTAAAATGGCTGAGGTCTCCTCTGTTGTTGATTAATCCTCCCCTTGTTCTGTATTTCGGCCTCTGGGGCCTCCAACACTTATTCGCGGCACTTGCAGTGTGGGTGGATATTAGACAGTCAGACAGAAAAGGACTAAAAAGAGAGATGCGGTCACCATACTCCTGAATAGAAAAGCAATGCATTTTTAAGAACGAGAGTGTTCTGCATTCCATGCATTACTGCTTATAGCCGTGTCACTGCACTTTTTTTTTTTTTTTTAGAACAATGTGCTTGCTCTTCAGTCATCACTGTTCGTGCATCTCTTACCTATAATGTCTTGTCACGCTGCCCTAAAGTTCATGCATGAGATCTCATAAATAAACAGTGATGACTATGTCCCTCCTCCCCTGGATTAGCAACTTTTTTTAGCCACTGCTTGAAGACAAGATGGTGAAAAGTTTTTGCTAGCATGCATTGGACTTTCACAAAGGCGTTCCAAAGCACAATGGCGTTGCCTACAGATCTCATTTTAGCCACATACATGATGTTTCCATTATGCCACAGTCTTAAAAATAAAGGTGCTTAAAAGGTTCTTCACAGTGATTCCATAGAAGAACCATTTTTAGTTCCACAAAAAACATTGAGTCAAGGGTGCTTTAATGAACCATATCTTTCTTACCTATTTATAATCTGAAGAACCTTCTTTCGCCACAAAAAAGCTTTTGTAAAACAGAAAGATTCCTCAGTTGTTAAAGGAGCCATTTTGACAAATTGGTTCTTCTGTGGCATCGTGAAGTGCACCATGGCATCTCGTTATTAATAAAACCTTTTTTGAAGTGTTATTTCAAAAGACATTTTTGACTTCAGTTGACAGGAAAGTACACTACAGCCTGGAAGTGATGAGAATGCAGCAGTGTGATTTTAGTATAACTGCGGTACTATTGTAGATTTTTCTATTTTCTGCTTTCATATTAGTTTTAGTTAAAGTTTTAGTAATGTTGTTGTGTTTTGTAATTTTTTATTCATTTTATTAATTATATTAATTATTATTTCAAATTTAGTTATTTTAGTACATTAAGAAATTAGATTAAATAAAAAAAAGTTTGTTTTTTTTATTTCAGGTAATATTTATTTTATTTAAAGTGTCAAAAATTATATATATTTTTTTTCTTGTTGTTCTTTTTGTTAAAGTGCCCCTATTATGCCTTTTCAAATATGATCTTTCATGCAGTGTGTCATGTAGCTGTATGTGAACATAAACAGCAATTTGAATCTTTCTCTGTTACGGATCCACATCACTAAGTAACATATTTGCATAATGTCCGCCCACGTTCTACATCGCAAACAACTTGCCCCGCCCACAAACAGTACAATTTTCACGTCAAGAACCCTGCGTAACAACCCTGCACATGTCATGGTGACCGGCTAACTTGCGTTTCTGTAGTTCAGTTGTTCAGCTGTGGGCTTAATATAGTCTATACATTGTGATTGATGCAGCTTGACTATCTGTCTGTCTCATTAGTTTAAGTAAGTTAATGATAAACGATGCTTAACGCAGTGTTGTGCATTATACAACGTTGGTGTTCACAACGTAGAGCTGTGCCCGATTCGTTTACAAAAGCAAATTGCGAGCACTTTCCACGGTAGTCCTTGTTAACTGCAGTAGTTGACATATTCTCTCAGAAAGCTCCTCTAGTAATGTCAAAAGTATAGTTTTGGTACAAGCTCTGTGGACCGCTGTAGCGGTAAACCAATCATAAAGGACTTGCACCATCTGACCAATCACAGCAGTGAGGGCTCACGGGAAGGCAGGCTTTAGACAGACTGATTCTTCGAACTGCTTCACACGAGTCGTTTACGAATCATTTAGAAATGGGGTAAAATTAAATCGATTTTTGGAGAAAGTTAAAGTGTTTTTTGAACTTGCATACATGTAAACCTGTTTTAAGAGACTCATAAAACAATATCAACAACTTTTAACATGGCATAGTAGGGGCACTAACTGTAATAACAATGAAATGCGCAAAAAACTTAAACCAAGATGTCAGGACTAAGGAAATATATGTTGATTATAAAAATACTTCAACATATAACAAAATAAATACATGAAAATGTTGTGCTTTATATTGTTTACCTTTTTACAGTATCATACTGTTAGCTTAGCAATATGCTAATGCCAAGTTCTGTTGATCAGCTGTGATTTGCATCTCGTCTGTGAGTGGCACTATTTTGATGTGGTTTAGAGCGTTCCAGATCAATGGATAAGCAGTAAATGTGGTTTAGTCAATAAATGAGTACATCGATTAACAGGAATCAGGATAGCGCCTTTGGGCCAGTTCACATTGTATTTTTCAAAACATATTTTTACTTGAGCCCACATTTTTACAGCACTGCATCAAGCGAGAGATGCTGCAAATGTTGTCCAGCGAGTACATGCCTACATATTAAAACTATGCAGTTATCTGCAGGTTTTGTCATGAAGTTGACAACTCCAGGATTCTAGCTTCACAGCGGGTCATGTGTTTTTGTTACTGTTTCCCTAAGACCTGTCTGATAGCTTTTCAAGCATGAGTGATCGAGTAAATGCCTCATATGGGTTAATTGTTCATTGTCGATTGTTAATTGTTGTGGTTATGGCTGAGCGCAGCAGCAGAGAGGCAGATACAGAGGTGTTTTGAAGCTCGTGTTGCTGTTGAATGTTTAAGTGAGGGTGCTCAGGGGCCATCGGACAGAGAACATGAGCGGTTTTGGAAACTTGGGTCATTACAGTGTGGGAATATTATACTCAGGATGCATTATACATCAGCCTGTGTTCCACACGCATTCATTTTAACCCGACACACACACAGGCTTCAATGCAGTGGTTTTCATACTCCGATAGAATACCATAATACCATACAACTAACTAAGATTTAATGCAAAATGTAATACAAACTCTGCCCTACTGAGCTGTGACAGAAACACTGTGCCAACATGACAATCCTATTACCTCCAGTGTCCCTCTATCTGTCGTCTTCTGTGTTTCCAGTCGGTTGTTGGATGCTCACACCAGCTGAGGTTATAGTGAATTGGCTCCAGCTAATGAACCACAGGCCTAGAATTTATAATCATGTGAGTGCAAAGCTACAGAAATGTCCAAAGCGAGTTTTCTTTGGCAAGTAAGGTGGGCTACCTACTGTATCTGCATTTTCATAGGTATTTCCCAGAATAGCATTTTAGCTACTTAAGCTCGATTCATTCATTGTAGTGATGAACCGAAATTAATTTTCACTGAAATTTAAGCTCAAACCAAAGTTCAGGTTTTCATTTAGTCGAAGCGGACACTGAAAATACATTTTATATTCATGAGAAATAAATGAATCAAAATGTATTTAATAATTAACATTCAACTAAAAACTGAGCTGTATATAAGTTGCATATAAAGCAGTGTTTATATCATTTTATCATAGTAAAAACATTATATTTATTATATCATTATTGACTTTTTATTTATTAAAAATAAAATAAAAAATCTGATATCTTTTTGGCAGGAACACAGCAAATACTATTTAGTGATGATTTTGGCTCATCAAAATGAAGATGGTTTAACAATTGATATTATTGATACAATAACTGATATTATGAACCAGCCCTATCAGTTTTTGACAGTGTTGTTCATGACAGTGGCACAGTCAAAACACACCACCACTTATTAAACATCACTGTTTTGGTCAATATTTTTGACACCCCCAAAACTGGTTTGGCTGAAACTTAAAATTAATTTTAAGAAAAGCAATTTCAGTTCATCTCTTCTTCATCACATATTCAAATCTATCAGAATGCAATACATTATACGAAGTGAATGAAGTGCATTTTTTGAGTATAGTGGGCATTAACAAACATTTTACATGAGCATACATAGATTCCTCATTAGCGGCTGCTTCTATGGCCGGTGAACTCAAGCCATGCCTCATCCCGGTCTGTGAACACCCAAGAGCCATAGACTGTGTGTCTGCAATCCAGTGATGTGTAGCGACGCTACTAGTTTAACTACATTTTTCAGTAGTGCGCTGGTAGCGTTGCTGTTTTCTGAATCAAATAACGATTAGAATCGAATTAGAATCGAATTTCATCATTATTGATTACCCCGGAAATCTCCTCTCCTCCGCCTTAAATATCGCTAATTTCCCTTCCTTAGCATCTGCGTTTTTGTCTTCCTCCGCCTCCCCTTCAGCCACCCGTTCCGAGGCCGACCCTTGTAAAGGGTCCCTTGTTTCCAGGTTCTAATGGTAGCGTACACACAAGCTAACGTTACATTTTCTGACGCTTAAGCACAAATCGGAAATACAAATGCTACGGATCACTGATCCTAGATCAGTATATGACGCCACCACCATACACAGGCCTTACTGCGGTTGGCAATGAGCTTTTTGGTGTTAGCGCCAGCTTCTGCACCGGACCCTTGACATGTTTGGGTGAACACACAAGAAATGAATTACTTTTTGGAAAGATGGCAGAGGACGGAGAGGAATTGAGCCCGAGGGGGGAGTCGTCACTCAAGAAGTTCATGACGCTGACTGAGACAGCGGTCTGTTTTTTGCCATGTTGGTACAGTTTGGAGTAGTTTATAATTCTACTAATGTGGTTTGTCCTGTGGTTTATGCTGCACTGAGTTACACATATGCATGCATTCAGATAACAACACATACACACTCTCGACACCTTTTGTTTTTTGTTATTATGTTTGTGTTTGTTGCCAAATTGGTTTGGAACAATTGTTAAATAAATAATGGCACAATTATGCATGCCTATCTGTTTGAATTACATTTTTTATCACTAAGGTAGCATTGATTTAAAGTTGGTTCAATTAAAAAAATAGCTTAGATGTTGCTGTAGCTTAGCGTGCTACATTTCTCAGGGTAGTAGCTTTAGTGTAGTTAAGCTTAATTCAATGTAGAGTAACTGATAGCTTAGCTCACTACATTTTCTAAATATCTATATCTGTAGCAGCCTTCAGCTAACTATTTTGCTAAGCTAGCACAATGCAAGAAGACAAAGGCGTTAGCTAACACAACATAAAGTCACCATAGTTTAAAAACCTGTTATAGTGAGTGAATATGTATTAAAATACAAGCCAGCACATTCTCATCTGCGAAAGGTTATCCTGTTACTTCTGGAATTCAAATCTGGGCAGTCTTTGGCGTCTTGGAAAGCTCGAGTCCAAGATGGCGGATGTGTTGGCGTGTCTTACCTACATATCTTTGTCTTTTATTGTCACTTTTCTCCATCAGGCTACCTCCTTTCAGCAGACTTTGTGTTTAATTGAACACATATTAAGAAGCTAACGGTGTCACCTCTTAAAGGAAAAGAAGTCTGTTACTGCCACAGTAACACAAAGCCTGTCATAAGGGTCATTTTTCTGGAAATTGTATAAATTAATAACAAAGTTCCCATTTGATGTAAGGTTTGTTAGGATAGGACATTATTTGGCTGTGATAGAACTATTTGAAAACCTGAGAGTGCCAACAAAAATCTAAATATTGAGAAAATCGCCTTCAAAGTTGTCCATACTTTTGAGAATCCAACGTTTAACTGATCTTAATATGAACCATGCCACCCCTAATTGCTACAAATATACCTGTGCTACTGATGACTGCCTTTGTGCATATCATAAATATTAAATAATACACATTTTCAATGCATACTCATGAGGAATATGTTTATGACCTAAATCTTACTCTCTAATGCTCTGATGAGGTTTGATTCTGAACTATGATTTAATATAAAGTGAGGTCATGTGAAACATTTCCATAACAAACATTTCAAATGCGTTTTATGTGTTACTATAAACAAACGGTTGATCCTGTCTTAAGCAAATCAGTTTCTAGGATAGCATCCAGTTACCAAACGAGCGTGTGTAAATTAAAGGATATCAAATGAACTTCTTTGTGTACTGTATGTCTGTTCTAAAATGGCATCTCAAATCAGTTAAAAAGGATGTAGCAACACAGCAAATACCTGCTCTGCTTGCTATTTAATGAATTTCATTACGCATAAACTAACATTGAATTTTTGACTGAATTAACATTTCAAGTCTTGGCCAAGTTCAGGTAAACCTAAAAGCAAGACAAAAGGTCTTTAATTGCAATATTATGAGCACGCACAGCTTACTTTCACCCTGATTTTGGACGGGAGCTCTCTGAGGTTCTTGCTCCATCGGCGGCTGACCGGGGGCCTCTTGAGTTACTTTCTCAGGAGTGTCAGGTTTTCAGATTGGCTCCCCACTCCCATACCCCCCAGCTCTCTCTGAACCTCCAAACACACACACACACACACTGAGAAAGCTTTCATCTCCAGGATCTGAGGAGATATAGACGGTATCACAGAGGTCAGGGCCGTGACATGAGAATAGACACGGGAATTATGTTTTCTCAGGCAGCTTATTAAAGGAACATTCTGTGTTAAATACTCTTGTTCTGTGGCCAACTGACAATTTCCACAGACAATAATCTCGTTGCTTTGTTTGGTAGAACTGAGTGTACACTATTGTGGTTTTAATGGAAGCTTTAACAATGATACATGAATGTTGTTTCCGGTGTCTTGACTCGTTTCACACTTACTGATTTTCCTCTGCGAACAGTGGCCTTGTGATTCATGTGCATGCAACTTCTACATTACACAGTTTTTCTGCCTTCTCAGCCTGCCCATACTTCATTCATGCATATGAATTACATAAACTAAAACTTGCATGTAACTACAAACTGACATTAGTAAAACATATTTTTTTTATAAATGTAACATTTTCAAAAATGATATATATTACTACTGAACCTGAAAACAAATTAAAGCTAAACTAATACAACTCACTAGTCACTACATAACTGCTAAACTGAAACTAAAATGAAATTGAAAGCTAATAAATAATTAACAAATACCATAATAGTATATAAATTATAATGAAATAAATTACATGTTCGAACACATTTCTTGCTCTGTGCATTGACTACTGTTTAAAACAAGCACTTGATTTCCTTAACCACTACTCCCGAGCGATTATCGAACTCTTGATGGATTACAGCGGAAAATTGCATATGAAGTGTGGAAGAGATTTTGACGAGGGTGATTTAACAGCTGTGGTCGCTGGTTACTACACATTTTAAAACCAAATGAAAATCAAGTCTTTATTACCACCACTGCATTTTATTTACCGGCTGCTGGTTAACCTGCAATTTCCGTATAGCTAAATAAGTATTTGATTAATCTAAGCTTTGTTTAACCCTTTAAATGCCAGGTTAGCTGCAAGCCATCAACGTGCAATCGAGGGGACACTCAGCTTTTAATCTCCACAGATAACAAACACACAACCTGAAAGCTCTGCCTATATCTGCCCATTACTCAGCTTTGAGTGTGTGTGAGGCCGATGATAGACTATACAGCAGTCAGGGCTTGTTTTCAGTCTCACAGATGCACTGACAGGTCTTATCTCCAGGTTTCTGTAAGGTTTTAGGCAACCCTTTCGCACACAAAACTACTGCCACGGTAGAAACAGTCATCACTTAGAGATCAAACATTGACCACTTTTCAATTTTATGAGCCATATCAAATCAAACTCTTCAAGAATCCAGCTTTTCGGGAGCAAAGCTCCCTCTTTTTGAACTCTTCCCTGCCCTGAGGAAGTTGGTTTCACCCCTCCTCTGCTGTCAGATGAGCATTACAAACAAAAGTGGGCATTGAAATGATGTGAGCTAAAAAAGAAGCGTCACAGAATAGCTGTGCAGCTACATGCCAATTACGCAGCCTAACATCAACATCTCTCAGCAGGGGGGCGAGGAGTTTGACCCCGGACAAGCAGATGTCACTCGTTCTGCACTTCCTGTTTTGCTGGCTGGTGTTATTTTCAGATCAGCACACACACTCGCAAATACACAAACCGGCTCTTTTCTAGGCTCCCAGATTTACATCGACAGCTTGCCTTCTATTGTTCTCCATTTCCCATTCTGCAGGCCACATCGCTGGCCTACAGAAGTGTGTGTGTTGTTGTTATGTAGCTTACACTCGGTCGAAGCACAGCCCTTGCAGCTTGTGTTCTTGGACTGGACTTGTTCATGAAGGTCAGGTGGTGTAGGGTAGGGTGGTCGGAAAACGGCTGAAACTCTAATTTTGCATGGAATATAATGAGCATTCGAATTATATTCAAATTGAAATGGCATTCAAAAAAGCAATAACATAACACAACTATATTTGGGAAAATGCAAGTTAATGTTTAAAAACCATATGCAGTGAAAGTAATAGTTCAAATATTCTCCTGCAGTATTTTGAATGAACAACACAAGCAGGGCTGCATCTAGTGGCTTGAACTGGATGAAGCTGTGAAAAACATTGAAATGCAACGACACATGGCACATCTGGTGCACCACTGATAAGGCTGCCTGACACACACCTGGAATTTAAATGCAACGTTTTTGCATTTAAATATGGATTTTTATTTTAAATTCGACAAATACAAAATTATTACATTTTTTTTTTGTTTTGTTTTTTTGACAGCCCTAATGTATTTTTGGTTTCCTAAATAACTTTTTTTCTTAGCGTGAAGAAAATATTAAGAATCTGAATACCCTTTTCTACTAATGTAATAAGGGTTTTTCATTGAACCATTAATGATGTTAATAAAAAATACTTCATTTTTAGTAATGACACTATAAAACAATACAGTTATAAAAATTCCAAGTATTGGTCACCATACCTGACCGCAAGTCGCTTCACTTCATAATAAACAGAACACTGTAATGCATTTTTGTAGCATTTTAGCCATTCATTTCCAGCATTTTGGGGAACTTTTAAAAATGTTTTTTAAAAGAACGGTTCACCCAAAAATTTAACTTCTGTCATCATTTACTCACCCTTGAGTATTTCCAAACCTGTATGAATTTATTTGTTCTGCTGAATACAAAGGAGAATACTGGCGTAACTCCCAGTCCTCTTTTTCTTAACATATTGCTGTTTTACACTCAGGAGACAACAATGATTGATGCTTTCGCCATCTTGATTGTTTTTATTCCATGCTCTGTAGAAGAATGCGTATGTTTGCATGCGTTCCTATGCAAAGTGACATTGCCACCTACTGGTCTGGCATGTGTAATATAAAAAATGTTTCCGTTTTTAGCACATCGTTGCTGTGCGAACAATTGGTCTGCCTAAACTACACCCTTTACTTAGTTTATTGCCGTTGTATAGATCCAAGTCCCACCCTATGTTTTTTCTATTCAGCTTCTAGTTTATTTCAGCTATCTATTTCACTTGGATGTGCATCACAATATGAAGGATACAATCTTTTACTATTTCCGTTTTATTGCAAATGTCATATTTAATTGCATGTTAATTGGAAATGCCTTGCACAAACAACACACTGATGGTGGATCAGCAAGATATTCCCTTCATAACAAAGTAAACCATTATATTTTATAATTAATTCTTACCGCATACGTCAGAATGGTTCTGTGCACGGTTTGTTTCTATTTATGCACTTGGCATCAGTTCATGTAACCTCTCAGAAACCAGTCCTGCAGTTTGACCTTGTTGTTGCAAACCAAAGTTTGAGCGACGGGAAATCCTGAATGCGAAAGTATACTGTTGAATGTGACAAAACCACAGCCAATGAAAACAGATTTGACGTCGAGACAGTATGTAGTAAAATTTTGGACCAACTATGGGAAATGAGAAATCAAATCTATTCAAGATAGAAGAAACAATCCTGCCGCTCATCACTTCCTGTGGTTGTAAGTGACTTCTAAAGAATTGACTTGATAACATGATGCTGTTTCTACTGAAAAATGAATACAATGTTACAATGATTTTACTGCTGCAATATAATATTGCAATACCAGTATTTTCATTTATGTGTGATTACAAGACAAGAGATCCCCACTGATGGCACCTCTAGGTGTTATTTTTGAAGTTAGTCAGCATCTGAAAATATCAACACACACACACTCACACACACACATGGCTTGACTTACTGTCAGAGGACTTTTAAACTGGTTGTGCTGGTCAGACAGGTTCGGGTGTGAGAGGCTGGAAGTGGGAGTGTGTTACACACTGGAACATGTGTTTTTTTTTTTGTCGGTCTGATGCTAGTAATGGAAATAAAAGCCTCATTTTCACTTCTGTGACCATACACTAGTTGTAGTTTAAAAGTAGTGTCTTTTTTGGCGCTCATGCAGTGAAAAGACTGGTGGCGGACTGACAAGAGTACATACTTAGAGGCTTTTGACTTGAGCAAGTAAATAACCACCTAGCAACTGCTTAGCACAGTTATGAAGCACTTTTAACACCTTAACAACTGCATGACAACAGCCTGGCATCGCAGTGGCATGTTTTGCAAAGGCAAACACCATTTTTAAGCTCTACACAGAGCTCTAAGCAGGGAATTCGATGTAAAACAACCCCAAAGCAATGCATTAAAATGAAAGAAATCATAATGTCATGTTAGAAGTTGTCTTTAATCTTCAAAGTTTATTTCAAGGACCCTGAACAGCAAAAGACCGGTTCTTGGCAAGCAGTGGGATTTTATGATCTCAGCTGAACCGCTGAAGAGACTTTTAAGAATTTGTCAGCAACTCCTTCTCACTTTGTGTTCTGCATACATTACATGAACAAGTGACACATCGCAGAAACCAAAAACCTAAAATTATCTCTGATGTGCCAGCGTTTCTTCCTCACTACATAATGAATGGGCAGCTACAGGAAGTAATTAACTGCAGTCAAATAAGAGTCTGCATCATTTAAGGAAAACACGCACCAATCGGATTGGTGTATCACAACTATTAATAATTACTGTTAGTGTTGCTATTGCTCATACTCCTTGATTTATTGTGACTACATGAATTTAAGCACTTTTCAGCAATTAACCCTAAATACTTTGGGATTTTATGATATTTCTAATAGGGCTGGGCGATATATATTGAACGATATATTATGCGCATCTCGTCAGTAAAGCCAGTTCTTTGATTAGTGGTAAATCTCCATCAGCTGTTTTCAAAAGTAACACCGGATTATACACCGAGCCGTAGATCATTGAGAAGCTGCGCCATTGAATCACCCGCGAAACTCAACGCGTAGCTTGTCAGTGATCTCTGTGTATAATCTGGCGTTCCTTTGGGTGTGTAAGATTATTATTTAAGCCTCTTTATGACAACCAAAGCTGTGTTTATTTAAGTAAAAATTCAGTTACAGTAGCAAAGTTGTGGAATTTTATTACAGTTTATTAAACAGTTTTTTATTTGAAATTGTAAGCAGCTCAGGTAATTAATTTACAATGAAATGTATTTCTGTGAGTCATTTTTTAGCAGCATTACTCCAGGCTTCAGTGTCACATGATCCTTCAGAAATAATTTTAGCATGCTGAATTCATTTTCAATGTTGTGATGTATTTTCTATCAGGGATTTTTGATTACAGAAAGAAAAAAAATGTAAAATATTATAAATGTTTAATCCGTTTAATGCCTCCTTGCTTAATAAAAAAATTTAATTAGGAATAGGTTTTTTAAAACAAACCTTACTGACCTCAAACTTTGAATGACGTAATTAGAAGCGCTTGTTCATAAAGACCGAAAGAAAAAAGTATTTCTTCCATTACACAACTAGTTTAGTTTTTAGTCTCACACACTTTTATTCACCAACTCACAGTTTCCTTAGAAGCAGATTCATACTTACACATATTTTCCTGCAGACACTTAGTCTCACAGCTTTGAAGGAAGATCCCGACACACACACACACACATTCCTGTGTGCATTCCACTGCACATCTGCTTGTCTGTCACTTTTATTCGTGTATTTGTTGGCCTGTTTCTATTGAGTTGGCTCAGAGTTACACTATTGTTTGCCTCTCTGAGTAGGAGTACAAAAAAATGTGTGCATACAAACACGGCTTGCCTCAATGCACACACACACACACACGTTTATTTGGGTTATATGTATGTTACATTAATTAATTGTACTGTATATTATAAACGTATTTGGTACTGGATAATTACTGTATTCTTAAATTTAAGGCGTATGGTAATTTTTTTGTACGATTATTCATATCCGTAGCACGCCAAAGGTCGGAAAACACCATATTGCTCAATTCCGCCTTCAGTTCCTTTCCTGAAGCTGTCAAGCTTGGGCCGACAGGTCAATTCTGGGAATGCCATGCAATGCTGGAATAATCCAGGGCGGAAAATAGTACGTGTTGTGTTATCAGGAAGGGAATGCTGAGGAAAAATAAATGTGGGAGTAATGTTATTTCCTGGAATACAGTGGAGTGCTGTGGATTGTGTTCACGGGGTCTGGGTGGGAATACGCTGGATGTTGAGAGCTAAGGGAAGCAAGAACCCAAAACACGTTTGGCATCCAGGGCTGCGGTGCCAAGATGTTCCTCCTCTCCATTTCAAGATCCTAAAATGGGGCTGTGGAGATCCTGGTCTGTGTCAGAACATGTCAGGACATCCCTTGACATGTAAACAGCTCCAGCGGGTCACCTTTTGGCCAATCTCTTGCTGCTCCCGTGCAGCTTTTCTTAATCTTGTGATATTTGCTCGCATGCTCACAAAGGCTGCATTTTATGATCAAAAATAAAATAAAAACATGCCATATTGTTATATCAGGAATATATTTACAATCAGCGTTTTCTGTTGTTGTAGTATGTATGTAATTTATTCCTGTGATGGCCAGTTAAAAATAAGCATAAAATAGTTCACAATAATTTAAATACAAAATATAAAATCTGATCAAATAATAAATTAGAATAAAATAAATGTGTTTAATCAATTTATATAATCATAGTCATATAATTCAAAACTTTTTTGATTGAAGAGTAAAATTCTCAGGGTTAATAAATATAATAATAATAACAAAGTAAATTATTTTTACTTTACTTATAAATTATTAAAAAAAGAATAATAATATTTAATTCCTGTTATTGTAAAAGCCGATTAAAAATATCAATAGATTTTAACATATTATAATCAACTTAAATAATAATAATAATAATAAACATATTTTAAGGCATCTTTAATTATATTTTTTGACATTAGATTTAAAATAAGTATTATATTTATAATTCTGTAATAATTAATGAATATATGTTACTGTGTAACTGTGATCATTTCTCCTGTTTTTAGTGTCACGTGATCCTTCAGAAAACATACTCATACTCAAAATCTCATTATTAGCCTGTTTTGATCTCATTTCTTATTCTGTTTCTCAGTTTCTTCCTCTTGCATAACTCACCAGCTCAGAGGTACATGTTGTTCCTCACCGGCTGAAGTCAGTCGTGAGTCATTTTGGCCTCTGCTGATTGGTCCGCTGTAGAAAGCCTTTTTGTTCGGTGACTTTTGTGTCAGAAAAACAGCGACAAAGCAGTCACAATTCACAGGAACACAATAGTAAGTGTGCTTTGAGGCGTCAAAAGGGCATGAGTCACAGTTTCTGAAGCACTGGATCTTGTTAGTGTGGGAGACACAGCTATTTTTGGGAGTCTTTGTTGGGTGCAAGTGGGAAATACTGAACAGTCAATGGCAGAATTGCTCTTTTAACTCCTCCGATGAGAAATCTGTCAGGCGCTCTGGTTTTACCTGGGCAGGGAGCCATCAATGCTGTCTGAGATACACAACGACATACATGCTTTGAGATTTTCCTTTCTGCTCTGTGTGAGGGTGAGGCAGTCCGTCCCATTGAGTCACTGGTACCATGCAAATATTCTTAAAGCAGCATGCAAAAGTTATGGAAATCAGACCGACTTTATATCACTGTGGAATGTGCCGTAAGGGAAACGCTGGAACATGTGTTAGTGCTGATCTCTCCCTCTCTCTCTCTCTCTCTCTCTCTCTCTCTCTCTATATATATATATATATATATATATATATATATATATCTTCTATTTTTCTGTGCATTCACCTGCTTTCTTCTGCCTTATGCATAAATGTCCTGCTATTGATTTAAACAGCGTCATCATTAAATCAAACCGATGTAGGGTGACCGGGGCTAGTTGCAACATTGGGAAGTCATCACAATCTCAGTAACTGTAATGATATTGTAATGAGTTTTGTTAAGGCTGCAACGAATAATTGTCACACACACACACACACATAAAATGAAGCTTGTTTTAGGATCAATAATGTTTTTGCCTTGTGTAACCGTATTTTTGTGACCATTTGTATTGTAAACCCAGAAATTTCTGTTCTATTTCTTATTTCTGTATTTGAATTACATAACTATATATTTTAATAGCTTTAAAGACACAAAGACATACATATACATAGAATGTAATGAGAATTATATTAGTTTTTTTAACTGCTTACACTCAAAATCTTTACTTAATGAAACCTGACAAACAGTTGAAGCGCACACACTTAAAAAAAAGAAAGCATGCTAATTTTCTGTCTTTAGCTCAGTTTTTAACTTCATAAAACACTTTTTGCAAAGCACAACAAACAATTCTGCATGTAACACAAAAACAATTAACAAGAATTAATATTAGATCAAAGCTTTTGAGGTGTGTTTGTGATATTTTGCTTCATTTTGCACAAAATCAGAAGCATTTTGCATTTTGTGTGTGCAGCGCTTGGATTTGTGTGATGCTTTGAAAAAAAAATGTAAGCAGTCGGAAAAGAAACAACTGTAAATTGCAAGACAATTAAATTGCAGTAAAGACATTTCACAAAGATTTCTATTGAAAATAAATGCTGTTTTCTTTTGAACTTCCTATTAATTAAAGAATTGTGAAAAAACTAAATATGAAACAGTATTTTCAGTATTGATAATAATATTAAATATTAACAATAATAGAAGCAGCGAATCAGTACATTATAATGATTTCTGAAGGATCTTGTATCCAGGAGTAACTACTGGATACACTGGTAACTACTGGTACTAAAAATCCAGCTTTCATCATATAAATAAATGACATTTTGCTATAAATTCAATTAGAATTAGAATTCTATTAAATTTTAAATGATAATAATATTTTACAATGTTACAGTTTTACTATATTTTTGAGTCTAATTTCACAAAAATTAATTTATTGTTCTATTTTTGAATTATTTGTGTATTTTTCTTTCTAATAATGAATGTGCCTGTGTCTCTGTCCGTCCAGAAGACTCTGTGTTGTCTCCCACGGGCCCCGCCCCCATGGACCTGCGTGTGGGTGAGCGTCTGCTGCGTCCGGGTTCGGACCCGGCCTTCCTGTCCTCTCTGCACCCCCCTCTGCTGATCAGCCCCTTCAATCCACAGCACTGCTCCCAGTATAGCCAGCAGCAGCTGCAGCACATACAGGTGCAGTCAAAGACACCCGTCACATACAAAACCAGCAGTCTAAAAGAAAATGAGCTAGCACTTTATTTCAAGGTGTCATAATACAAAATACAAGTACTCAGTAGTAGCCGTTGTACTTGCGTGAAATAAAATGCACTTATCACCTAAGTTATGGAACAGCCTGTAATTACAGTTTGTAATGATGTAGATGTAACAGACAGCTACTGTTACACGTTACACACCGAGTCTGTTACACAGATACTTACACTTAAGTACAATCTTGATGCACTTTGTTTTATGTAGCTTATGCCTGCATAATATTCTGTAATTTTAATGTAGTTAGAAAGGTATTACATGCATTTAAGCTGCGTACTAGTGGGTTGAATCAAACTAAGGTCCAGCTAGATAAGGTTTACAATATACTGTAGATACACATGAAGTACACTTAAATACAATCTTGATATACCTTTTTTTAAGTAGCTTATGCCTGTGTAATATTCTTTAAATCTGATGTAACAGTTGCAGCCTGTTACATCTACATAATTACAAACAGTTCCATAACTTAATTACATGGTAAGTACATTTTGTTTTATGTAACATCATAAAACATCGGCTATGACTAAGTACTTACTAGGTAATTACTCTGTATTATGGACACCTTAAAATAAGATGTGTCTAAAAAATTAACATTATTTACAACATTGCCACCTGTAATCTATAGCATCAAGCAAACTATTTCCTTCTAACTGATTTTTTGGACAGCTCTTTTCAATTTGAGCCCAATAGGACACATTTTATGGTTTGGGTTAGTTTCTTTTACTAATGAATACTTTTACACCGGTGTACAGAAATTTCAGAGCCTGGTTAATATTAGATCAGCTCATTTTTACCTGGAAAGTGGGTTTTAAGAGCAGCTTATCTGTAAACGGTTGCTAAATTGATGAACAAAAAGATTCAATTTATGGTAACACTTTACAATAAGGTTCATTAGTGAACATATGCTAAGACTGAACAATGCTTCTACAGCATTAGTTGTAATTTCAGCTTTCAGCATGCGTTATTAGTAAAATCACAAGCTGTGCTTGTTAACCGTAGTTAAGGCTCTGTCAAATAACATGAACTAACAACTGTATTTTTATTAACTGACATTACATACTGTAATATATGTGTTGATCATTGTTTGTTCATGTTAGTTAACACATTAACTAATGTTAACAAATGACACCTTATTGTTAAGTGTTACCAAATAGATTTATTTACCGGATTTCTTTTATGAGTGAGCCCTGATGTATATGTGTATTTACTTAGTGAGCTTGATATGCTAATCAGCATTGTTATGAAATATTATGACTGATGACACCTCTTTCTATAGTCCTATAACATGGAGCAGCAACTACGAGACCAGGAACTAGCGAAACAACAACTACATCAACTTAAAAACAAGGACAAGAGTCAACAGAGTGAGTGACACACACACACACACACACACACACAGTGACCCTTCAATATCTGCTGTTCACAGACTTACTATGTGCTTACTTAACTAATATAGAGTAAATGTCTAAATGAATGACTAGTGGTCACCAAACCCTAACCTAGCAGCTAGGTTAACCTAACCATGCTAGGTTAGGGTTGCTTTGATTGAGATTGAAATGAGATTCAGTTTTTGTCATTTCATGACTGAGATGCCTTTAAAAGTAAGCACTTGGGTGATTGATCACTCAGTAGTATGCATATTTAGCCCTAAGAAAGAGGTTGACATTTAAGTGTGTCACAGTTAGAATCAAACAGGTGCCGTGCACAAGTAGGTCGTGTTGTGGAGTTTAAACAAACAAGAATTTCACTCAATTTAAGAAATTTACTTAATCGACTGAGAAAAGGAGTTTTACTTTGTGCCAGTGCCCTTTTCAATAGTAGCTTAACTGAAACAGGGCCACGGCTGCCTCAGGAAATAGCTCTGTAAAAACAAAACTTTGTGGTTGAAAACACATGGGAGGAGTCTGCTCAGAACATGGGAACCCTGTTGTTCTATAAAGGGTATGCACTGTCTCGACCTGCCAGTTACAGCAATCACAGATCATTCCATGCTATACCATACAATGCCAAGGGCTTTCTGTAGACATATATGAATGAATGGATGGTAAATACAGTGTGATGCCTCTCAGTGCACTGAATAGTAGTTAACATATCTGCATTTATTTGCCTGTTAAGATAGATTGAACGACAGCTCGAGCGATAGATATAATTCACTGAGCTCTTCATAAAGACCATTCTTCACATACATTCACTAATTAAGAGGTGCATCCCAATACTTTATGCCCATACAGTATTGTAAAGTATATAGGCGATAGCTAGATAGATGGATGGATGGATGGATGGGATTTGCACTTTTGCCCTCTTCGTGTCTATAGCAGAACTGTGTGTGTGTGTTCAGTAGAATTGCTCTATTGTGATCAAGAGCGTCTCCACTCCAGAGCTGTGTCATGCTGCAGAGTTTGGTCATGCTGGCAAACATTAATAGCACTTTTGTTGTTGTTTATTCACTGAATGAGCAGTAATTATGCTGTTGAATCATGTTAGACAACAACCTGCTGCCATCAGATGTGCTTTTAGATGAAATGTGCATTAAGCAGATAATGATTTGTTGTGACAATCAGGCTTTTCTTGTCCAAAAAAGATCAATTGTGCATTAAAAAGCACGGTCCCACTGTATATTACCTGGCCTTAACTGCTATGTGCTGTATTTACATTTAAATTAATCATTTGATACAATGCACTTACTATGTACGTAAATGTTTTAACATTGCACTTCAATTTACCAATATGTAGTTACATCTGTAATTAATTTCTGTAACTAAATGTATAATTACACTGTTAACCCATGTCTTACATATTGTGCTTATTTTTGTAAGGTAAGTACATAGTGTTTAAGGCCACCTAGAATAAAGTGTGATCAAAAACACATTTCCTCATCAGAAGTGTGTTCTGTAGGTGATGCACAATGATAATTCACTGCAGCTGAAGCTTTTTTTATCCCAGCTGATGCTATGACTGTTGTGAGAGAAAGCACCTGTAGGGAGGTAAAATTAATCGCTCAGCGCAAACAGTAACCGTGTCAATATTGACCATATTGGTTAGAGGCAGGGTGACATAGCTGCCACATATTGGCCACTCTGGAAGGACAGGGAGGCACTGAGTCAACATACAGTTTCCTTCCCTCGACCTCGCTGCAACCTCAGACACAGCTCACACTCCATAGAAACATTGCTTATTTTTCTGTGGGAGAAAAGTGCCTTTGTAAAACTAAATTAGGTCAGTGACTAGTGATATCAGGTTTGCCTTTTTTTAGGTTACTTAACATGGCATATTTCAGGGCCAACTAACTATTGCGACTAATCGATTCCAAAACAAAAATATTTGTTTACATAGTATATGTGTGTTTGCTGTGTAGTTCTAAAATACACCTCCTGATGCTACCTGGACACATCATCAGTAATGAACCCGAGGTCATGGAGTGTTTTGGGTCTTTAATCATCAGGTGACCCAGTCAGGTGTGATCAGCCCGCGACTCGTGTACAAGTGGCCCACTACTCCACAGATCCCCCCTCCGGATCCACAGCCATCTTGAGGCTTGATGCACATCTGACCTTTCATTCCAAGATGTATGAGGGTTTGGTGCAATGATTGACCAGCAAAACCCTGGCACCCCACCTCCACTGGTTCGCTAAAGGCTTTCCAGCCTTTGCTCCTGCACTCCATCACCAGCTCTGCATATTTGGCCCTCTTGCGCTCATTTGCCTCCTCAATTCGGTCTTCCCAGGGTACAGTAAGCTCTACTAGAACCACTTGTTTTGTTAACTCTGATGTTAACACCATGTCTGGGTGGAGTGCGGTGGCTGAAATGTGTTCTGGAAACTTGAGCCGTCTTCCCAAGTCAACTTGGAGCTTCCAGTCCCGTGCAGTGGTGAGAAGCCCTCTGGAGGAATTTGTCTGCTGTTGTGCCTTCTCCCAAGCTCTGACGAAGGTCATGGACTGTTTGGGAGTGTTCTGGTACTTGCTGTAGGACGTGAGAATGTGTTCCAAGGTGCCTCTTTTCTGGCACAGCTGGCATGCCGGAGTGTCTGCTAAGCCCCAGCGATGCAGGTTGCTCAGACATGGGAGGACATCATACACGGATTGGATGAGAATTTTCCACTGTTCAGCGTGCTCCCACCTTGTCCAGGCACCATCTTCCTTCAGCGGTGTTCCACCACCTCTGCTCGTATCTCATCCTGCACCATTTAACGTTTCTCCCTTCCTCTGACTTTGTCGCAGCGGGATTTAGAAAAGCTTCCAATTCCTGCCCGGCCCACTGCCAGATTGCCAACCAATATGCTATGCTGTAACCGTGCCTCTGCTCTTTCAACAGCTTCCTGTGCCTTCCACTTCCTTCCACTTTTCACCAGGATTCCTGCTGTAGCTGCTTTGACATGAGAGGAGTCACCTCTCTTTCACGCGTGACCTTGAATTCCTCAGACAAGTCAATGATAGGAAGCTGCAAGATGGTGGAATGCCCGTAAAGTGCAATGCTGCTAAGAGACTGAGGGAGCCCAAGGCACCCTCTGGAGAAACTAGCTGATGTTTCTTTCCAGCGTCTCCACACTTGACAGGAACCTCATAGACAAGCAGGGGCCAAAGAAGCCTTGACAAGACTCTGTGGTGGTACATCCAGGCTTTTCCTGGAAGCCCCAACTTGTCAACTACTGTGATCCAGGATGTTAAGTCCCTCTTGGTTTGCTGGAGTGCATCTGAAGGAGCTGTTAAAAACCTTGCCCAGGCTCTTCACAGGTTTTTCAGTCACCTTTGGAATTGGTGTCCCTCCTATGGCAAAGCGGAACCGGTCAGCCACTCTGCCTAGGACTAGAGACCTGGACTTGGCAGGCTTTAACCTCATCCTTGCCCAAGCAATAAGTCGTTCGAGCCATCATATATGCTCTTATGAGGGGCTGCCGAGTGCCAGATCCTGACATCGACCCTCTTCACTCCACCTCAGCTGACTTTACAATCATGTTCATGGCCAGGGAGGAGAGTGGCACTGAGGTGCAGCCGGTTATTATACCCTTCTCCAGGTGTTGCCAAGTGGATGTTGTTGATCCTGATGTCACCTCAAATCGGAAGTTGTTATAATAGTCCAGAATGAGGTTTTGAAAGAAATTTGATGTATATTGATGTATAAGAAATATAAAAAATTAAATTAATTTAAAAACAGCTGTATTTGCGTTGCCTGTTCTTTTTAATAATGTTGTTTGGCATTATTTAATTGGCTGGCTGTACTGATGGAGGGCCACACTCTCTGAAAATATTAAACTGAAAAAGTGAGAATGCTCTGCTTTATTTGCTTTAAATTGGCTGGTTGTATTGATTGATAGGTGCTGTTGCCAGTGCGTTGGTGAAGCAGAAACTGGCCCAAGTGATTCTGAAGAAGCAGAAGGCGGTGCTGGAGAGGACCAACTCCAACCCTCTGAGCACCCCATCCGTCGCCTACAGGTGAGAAACAGCTCTCAGATCCAACCATAACGGTTAAAGTCCTCTTGATGAGTACATGCTTTTCTTCACATCTTAAAATAAAGGTCTTCCCACAGGGAGTTGGTTCCAGATCCCAGTGCTTCTGTACAGCCGCTCCTGTCCTCCACAAAACCAGCTCTCAGCGAAGGGCCTGACGAACCCCCACTAAGACGAGCGAGTAAGTCACTGTCACACAAACATTTAAACTACATCACATGACGGTTCATTCCTCTACATACAGATGAGCTGAGAACGGGCGGGATGTGTGTGGAAGCGCCTCGCTTTGCTCCAGGCAGTGATCTGTTAACAAGACCTTGCGTAACTTCTCATTTAACTCTGAAAGACACTCCCCTGTATGTCAGCCCATGAGCAAAATTATGTCATAATAACTCTGACTGGACGTCCAGTAACTCCCATGAAGCTGCAGAGTTTAGAAGTGTTTGTTCTGCTTTTGTAGTGCTAATCATCACTGGATGTATTGCTCATGCTTTCATGGGTTAGGGATTTGCTCTAAACTTGTAACTAAAAGTCTGTTCACCCCAAACACAAATTTTCAGTACAAAAATACAGCCCAGTTTTCACATTTTATGCATCTTTTCAGACCAGTGCAGAAAGACCCAGGGGGGGGGTGTTTAAATACCTATCTTGATATGAACAGGCCTCAAGTATTAAACTTTGAGGTTTCATTTAAGTAACACAAACATAAATACTAAACATGCATAACAATGCAAATCCCACAGCGACAGTACTTCAGATGAACCAATCTTTAACTTTACTAAATTATTGAGTTGTATGTTCGATAAAAAGTGCACAAAGCATAACCATATACATATAGGGACCAACATTTGTTTCTGGAGACGTTTATGACTATAAGCAATCATCAGAAAAGGTTCAATTGTGACTCTATCAGTCAGTGTTTTCAGCACCGAACAGAACGTTTTGCAGAAGTTTTCAAGTAGTCCTCGAGAGAATTTCCAAATACTTGACCTGTCCACTTCAAGATCACTTTGTACTCGATGGTCAAACGAGGAAACGCTTAACATGATCCTGCACAGAGCCGAGTCATTTACTGGTAAAGACGAGTAAGCACAGCTGAGGAATTACAGATCTCAACACGTCTGCTTCCAGAACTGCTGTTTTTACAATGACAAAAACAATTAGCAGGAAGTACAGAAGAGATTTCAGAACCACCTTCTTTTCTGAACCAGCAACAAAAGCACAGAACTGTGACTGTGTTCAAGCAGAGGGGAAGTAGATGCTGCGTTTGCATATACTGTAAGTATAGCAGGTCAATAGGCGAGTAAAACAACTCATATCAGCTATTAGCTGGGTTAAATCAATGACTCGTCAAATGATTGGTCTTAAAGGGATAGCAAACCCAAAAATAACAATTTGGATGTAATTTAGGCCTACTCACCCTCGTGTTTTAAACACAGGTGTTTTAATCAAACCTGGAAATTTCTGTCAGTTGACATAAAAGTCTTTTTCACCTAAACTTTGACACTTTAAAATGTTTCTAAAGACACTGTAAAAGTAATCCATATGCCACTTTAAAAACCATCTCCCCTAATTTCTAAAATAAAGTTAGTATCTTCTAAAGTAAAGTATCTTCTGTCTGTGTTTTGTGTGTGTGTTATTTGTGTATTTGTCTCAAACAATCCACTTTAAATCTCAGCTGTTGATGTGCGGTTATTAACAGCCCGTAGCTTGGTTGTTTGTTGTGGTTATGTCGTGGTTTTTTTAATGTATATTTTCATTTATACACACGGTGGTTATTTGTCATCATGGATTGTTACTTTTTAAAGAGCGTATTGATGACACATCAGCACAGGCGCGCGCCGCAAATAAACTACAACTGAACCGGCAAAAGTACAGCAAACGGTCTTGTTGACAGTTAACTAAATGACCATAACCGACTGAAAACTTCCTTTTGGTTACGCTGTTGTTGTTGTTGTTGCAGCCTCCGAGCCCAACCTGAAGGTGAAGCACAAATTAAAGAAGCACCTAAACACCCGGAAGAGCCCGCTGACCCGGAAAGAGAGCGCGCCGCCCGCCGTCAAACACCGCGTCCCTGACACGCTGGGTAACTACAGGACACTGCCTGTTTCTCACTGTTACACATGTGCATTTACATTACATTTAGTCATTAGCAGTCGCTTTTATCCAAAGCCACTTGAGGACAGTAGAAGCAATCAAAAAAACAAGTCCCAGTTAGTTGAACACAGTATACGTAGCTTTTTTTTAAATGAAATAATAAATCATATAAAAACGGATAGAGATCAAGCAAGCCTTTTTTGCTTTTGTTAGTTGTATAATAAATAAAAAAGAAAATAAATAGAATACAAAAAGACTAGAAAAACAGTTTTTTTTAAAGAATAGAATTAGAATAGAGGGTAATAGAGTTAGAGGGCCAAATAAAGTTGGTAGAGTTGTGATTGAACTTGTAGTCATTGTATGAATAGATACTTATTTTTACCTATAATTTTGTAGAAGTTAAATGCTGTTCAAGTATGCTGTAAAAAGTTTTCTTGTAATTAACTACCTTACTTTTACTACCTTAGTTAATAGTTATTTAATAGTAAATTGGTCCACAAACTAGCATGTGACGAAATGTTAAGGCAGATTATTATAAAACAAATCAACATCATATATAAAGATATATACAAATTATATGCATGAATATATGCTTTCCTGGTATATATATATATATATATATATATATAATCGTAAGATATACAAAACAAGATCTACATCATGTAGATCCTCTTTCAGTTAATGTAGCGTTGTTGCATAGTTACATTAGTTATCATAAGCACGAGACACTGAGAAACGTTTACATAGAAAAACCTTGTGTTATAAAGTCATTTAGAATTTGAATGAAATTTTTTTGGAAGCATTTTCCTTGTATTATTTCTGAACATGTAATAAGCATTAGACAAGTTTGCAAAAAAACATCCATCAGTCACTTTTATTTATGTAGCACTATTAATAATACAGAATGTAGCAAAGCACTGAACGTTATCAAGTAATGTATGATGACAAGATTAAACTATTTATCAAATGCAGAGACGGTCTCTGTAATCAAAACCACGATTATCACTAGAAATTAGGTGCCCCCAACAAATGTTCCAAATGTTTTTTGCCATATCGCCCTGCCCTAATTAACGCGCACATCATTTATGAGGTTCATTCTCGTGTTACGCAGTATGTTTGAGCTTCTGTAAGAACCAGTTAGGTTTGTTCTTGTGCATCAGGCAAGTATGACTGAACTTCTGGACTACATGCACAGATGTGCCTCCCATGTTTGGACTGACAGTGTGTGTTTCTCTCAGATTCGTCCCCCAGCAGCAGCAGTACTCCAGTGTCCGGCTGCAGCTCTCCGAACGACAGCCTGCCCAATGAGAACGGCGTGCTGCCCGCCACCTCCAGCCTGTCCCACGAGGTAACAGTCCTCACACTCCTCACGGTCTCAGAGGTGTATCTTGGTTTCTCATGATGGGAAGTTCTGTTAACACAATTATAATTCCTAACAATTATGGAAAATATCTCCTCATGTAATGATTTAGTCAGTCTGTACAGTTTAAGTATTTAGCTTCTCCCTTCTCCCTTTTTCCTTTTTTTTTTTTTTTTTTTTTTTTGTTGTGGAGAAGGACAAACTCTCACACACACAAACACACACACAGAGGCATGATGGGATGGTTTTATAAAGCAATAGTTCATCTAAAAATGTAAATTCCGTCATCATTTGCTCACCTTTCTGCCGAACACAAAGGAAGATATTCTGAAAAAAGTTTGTAATCAGGCTGTTTTGGGTTACCATTGACTGAAAAAAATACTATGGACGTTAATGGTGATCCAAAACAGCACCAGAATATCTTCCTTTGTGTTTGATAGAACAAAGAAATTCATACAGGTTTGGAACTACTCGAGCAAATGCTGACAGAATTTACATTTTTGGGTGAACTATACCTCCAGTAGGAGTTGTTTGTTCGGGGCGTTTGTTGAGAAAGTGTGGCTGAACAGGGCTTGTTTCCTGCTTCGCGCCGCCCTTTGGCATAATGACATGTTTTAAACAAAGACATTGGAGAAGGACAGCTGCAGGCAGCTGCCAGGACACCCAATCTCCCGTTTCCATCCCAAGCCTCCTCATCTCCTCATTACTCCATTTTTGGGCTTGCATAAATGCACATCTCTCTGATGGGTCGCACGCAAGAGGAGATCACAGAGGTGTTTTAAACTTTTTTTATTAGGGGCCAGTATTTTCAGCATGGAAATTAATGTCTGGGGCATTTTAGAAACATCTATAATTGCCTTTTCCTTCAAATCCCTAATCACCAAAATATAATTATTCGACTGAATATATTTTCAGTAGGAACCAGTTATCACTATGAAGTAGTTGCTGATCAGCATGCACATTATTAACATATTGGCTGTTTATTAGTACTTATAAAGTACATATTAATGTCTTATTCTGGCCATATTTTAGATCCCCTAACCCTACCCCATACCTAAACTTAACTACCTTACTTTTACTACCTTAGTTAATAGTCATTTAATAGTACATTGCTCCCCAAACTAACATGTGACTAAATGTTAAGGCTGATTATTATAAAACAAATCAACATCAAATATAAAGGTATATATAATTATATGCATGAATAATACTTTGCTGATATATATATACTGTCTATATTTATATAATATGTAAGATGTATATACAAGATGATTTTAGTTGCTTTTCATTTAAAAAAAATAAATAAATAAATAAAAATAATAGCAATTTTTACCCAAAACTAGGCCTAGTGTGTATAATAGTAATCAAACACTGATGTGACTTCTACTTCAATAAACTCTGAATTTGCTGCTTATTAGTAGTTAGTGCAGTAGTTAAGAGTAGGAATTGGGTAGGATTAGGGATGTAGAATAAGGCATTAATAGAAAGCTAATATTCTAGTAATATTCATGCTAATAAGCAACTAGTTAAGAGATCCTAAAATAAAGTGTTAGCAAAAGTAAGCTTTTCGCTGTGCAAGGTTTTTTGTTTTTTATTTTAGCTGATATTCCCCCTCTAATTCCTGTTACGTTTGTTCCTGGTGTGTGTGTCAGGCTCAGAGGCTGCTGTTGCAGGACGGCTCTTTAGCTCACTTCACAGTGCAGAATCCCTCGAGTCTGCCCACCATCACGCTCGGCCTCCCTGCAAACACCAAGGTAACCCAGTCAGCATGACATCCAGTCAGTGAACAGTACTGCAGTTACACTTACAATGAAGCACTTTACGTGTGCTTTAGTTTGTTCATCAACTCAACAAAATAACTTGATTTCTTTCAAATATGACGAAAGATTATTCAAATATAATGATTAAAAAATCTAAAAAATTTAATTTGACTTGCAAAATGTTGTTAAAAATAGGTTAGATAAGAAAAAGATATTAACTTAAGTATTCTTTTATTTTATTAATTTATTAATATTATCTGCAAGTACAGTTTTGAAATATTCTTTTAAGGTTTTAAGTGCAGTTTTTGAATATTTTTCCTGTTTATAAAAATTATGCAAATACAAATAATGATGTTTATAGATGATAATTGGTCTGTATAATAGCTAGCTAAAAAGTAATTTATTTAAAATAGATTTATAATAACAAATGGAGTTTTGATGGTTTCATATTGTATTAGTTGCATTAGTTATTTACGTTTAGTATTATTTTTTAAACTTGTCACAACTGAACTGAGACTATAGAATCTTCTGCAGGGGTAATGCTAGTACTCATGTGAGTTTCCTCAGTTATTGTGAGGCTGTAGGTTGCTCAGAAGCTGGTAAAATGATGTGAGCTGGTCTCTGCAGGTGGAGAGTGAGCTGGGCTCTCTGAAGCTGGGTCGTGTGCCGGTGGTCTCAGGAGCGTCTCCGGTGCTGGTTCCTCTGGGTGTGGAGGAGCAGAGCAGGCTCATGCAGCCTGTCCTCATCCTAGAGCCCTCTGGACTCGTACACACCCCTCTCCTGGCCGGTAAGAGATCCGAACGCAGAGTTTGACTGGGTAGAAATGCTACTGAAGTACTATATGCTTTATGTGTGCGCCATCTAGTGGTCACTGCCTGAAACAGTCTAGCTGCTGGGAATAAGATAGTGACCAATTATTCTGAGAATACAAACTACTTTTATTCATTTTTATTTTTTTGTTTTCATATTCATAGTGTGTAGTTTTTATATTTGTTTACACAACAAAGTATATAATAATGTACAAAATATAGGACAAAAGGAAAAATATACATTACATTCAAAAGATTAGAGTCTAAAATAAGGTTTATTTTATTTAGTTTTATTATTGGTTTTAATTAACCAAGAAGAGATTAAATTGATTAGTAGTGACAGTGAAGTTAAAGTCGTTTAATGATACTGACATTTCAACTATGCGTTACAGGAAAAAAATACTTTTGAAAATAAATTTAAATTTCACACATAAAAAATCTAATAAATAAAAAAATACAATATTATTATACATGTGTGCAATATATATGAATACACCCATAAACACACACACACACACACACACATATATATATATATATATATATATATATATATATATTATAAAAATCAGATTTTTTTTTTTTGTTATTGCTATGTCACACAATAGGACACAGTACACTTTTATTTGTGATAGATGTCTTTCAAAAACATTGTGTATATATTATAGTAATATTTATTTTTATTATTTATCATATCTATCAGATTTTTTTAATAAAAAAAAATATATTACTATTATTATTATTATTATTATTATTATTATTAAGAAAACCTAAATATATAAAAAAAATTACAGTGTAATATTTTAAAAATCAATATATATTTATAATTATAAATGTTCCTGATATCACATTCATCTATTGTTACATTTGAGCCATTGCGGATTATGTTTATTTTCCATTTTGTGTGATCTAAACTATGTGGCATGATATTTTGATATCTAGCTGGAATATTATGCTTTCATCTCCTTCTGTTTTTATGAAAGTATAATCAGATTTGTCCCTGCTGTTTGTGATCAGTTCCAGGTCTGGGTCCGGTTCCCCTTCAGTTCAGCACGTCTGGTCCTCATAAGCCTTTGAGCCGGACTCGCTCCGAACCGCTACCCCAGAGTCCCCGTGTGCTCCACCCTCACCTGCTCCAGCAGCAGCAGCACAGCGCTCAGCTCCTGGAGAGACTCAAGCAGCAGACTCACCTGGGCAAGGTTCACATCGCACCTGTTTGCCTTACTTTACACACTTTACAGGAATAATGCCATTATTTTTTGACATATAGATGCTTGTTTGTTAAACACGTCATACAAGTTTGTGGATTGATCCGGATCTCTGTCTGTGTCCTGCAGCTCATGTCGAAATCCAGCGAGAAGCCTCGTCTCAGGCAGATCCCGTCAGAGGACATGGACTCAGAGGAGGTGGGGCCATCGGCGGGCGATTCTCACCAGGGCAGGGCGAGGGCGGAGTCTCAGAGGGAGCTAGACAATCAAGAGGAGCAACTCAACCTTCAACACACCCTCATAATCAACCAGGTTAGACACAGACACCAAACCTGAATAAACATGCATGAGAAGATGTTTTGCTCAGCCAAAAATATCTTATTTTAATATGTTATCACATATCATTGAGAAATAAAGAAGTATTTCTCCTTTAGATAAACTAGTAACTTTGCAACTACATGTCAACTAGCAGTCGTTAGAGTATTAGTAGACTGTCTGCTTAATGTCTTCTAGTTATGTATGTGTCTACTTATTCTACTAACTCTAAACCTACCCTAATAATCTACTCTGAGAGTTAGTAAACATGTAGTTGCAAATCGATAACAATGTAAGGGACCATTCATCGTGTTGTGCTCAAATATCTGGCACTATTGTATAAGCGTGTATAAGCATCTGACTTGATAGTTAAAGCTCAAGAATTATGCAAAAGAGGAGGCTTATGACTTCATAAGTTTAATTCGAATAAGAGCAACGGGAATCCATCCAAAAGAGCAACAAGTGCCGAACATCTTGATCTTAATCCAGATTCAGTTCTAGTGGAACATGCTTTGGGCATCCGTTGGCACATTAAAAGTGACACTTTCAGTTTTAATATACATTTGAAAGATAAGCCTGATACACGCCAGTTATAGCTTATTTGTATGATCCCTTGGGGGTTGTGGCTCCATTTACTTTGAGCGGGAAGTGTATTTTGCAGGAGTAATGGATGGATAATTTACCTCTGGAAGACTTGTATCCATGGTGGGAGGAATGGAAGATGGGTCTTCAAAGATTGAGAGAAGTCTTAGTTCCAAGGTGTTATTATCCAAATAATTTTGGCAAGACTGTGAGAATAGAATTGCATCATTTCTCAGTCCTATATGATATGGTGCATGTTCTTACTTCAGGTACAAGAATAATGAAAATAGAGTCCATTGCAGTCTCATTTAGTCATCTAAAGGGGCTTGAAACTGAAGGAAGGTTTCCCCAATCCAATCCTCTTTTTAACCTTGAACCAATTTTGAGAGATGGTATACTTTGTATCGGTGGAAGACTTAAGCGTTTATCTCTTAGCGAAGCATTTAAGCACTCTTAAATCATTTTGCCAAAGATGGTCATGTCACAGCTTATTTTACGGCATTACCATTCTCAAATATGCCATCAAGGCAGAAACCAAACTCAATCTCAGAGCAAATGGCTTTTGGATTCTCAGCTGTAGCAAGGTGGTGGCTAAGTGGATAAACAGTTGTGTGCAGTGCAGGAAAGTGAGGCGTCCAGTTGAAAAACAGCAAATGGCTGAGCTGCCTAAAGAGCGAATCACAAGGAGTATAAAAGTCTTTACTCTCGAGCTGTCCACTTGGAAATGTTGGAAGATCTTTCTGCAGATTCCTTTATCAATGCCCTGTGGTGTTTTATTAGCTTAAGAGGAGCTGTGTGCCAACTCTATTGCGATCAAGGGAGGAATTTCATTGGAGCCAGCAATGAACTAAAGGAAGCACTTGAACAATGTGATAACCAGGCCTTGCAGACATTCTTGGCTAAGGAACAGTGTGAGTTTGTCTTCAAGTCATTCTGGTGGTGTTTAGGAGCATCAAATATGCACCATTCGAAATGCATTGGGTGTTACCTTGGCTCAAAGCTTGGGAAGACTTGATGATGCCTCTCTCAGAACACTTTTAATGTCCATTCTTAACAGGCATCCTCTGTCAGTGGTTGGAATAAATGATCCTAGTTCTCTTGAGCCTTTAACACCTAATCATTTGCGCTAACATGTTCATGAGCTTAAATGAATCTTGTCGTAGAGATTTCACGGCGCTGTGTGGTCTTGTGAGTTGCGTCAAGGTGTGTGAAACAAAGACGCTGTTTCCTTCGCGTACTTCGCGTCGGTGTGGTGAATCACATCAGACGAGGATCTCGGATACAAGGGATTGTAGTTGCAAAGTTGTTTATAGATAATAGAATGTCTAAAATGGACTATCAAAATAAAGTGTGACTGCAAAAATACTACTAAGAATAATCTATTTAAAAATGATTTAAGTACTGCAATATTTCTGGTCAAGAAAAACATTATATTTCATGTGTATGAAAGAACCAGGCTGCAATTATTTGATGAAAATTAAAGTAAAAACAGCAAAATTGTGGAATTTTTTTACAATTTAAAATAAATGTTTTTTTTAGTATATGGTAAAATGTATTTTATTGCTTTGATAAAAGCTGAATTTTAGCATAATTTCTGATTATTACTTAAAACATGTTGAAAATATTGTGCTGCCAAATAATTTGAGGAAATTATTATTGAGGATTTTTTTTTTTTTCAGAATTTTAGAAATCTTTTGTAATTTTATAAAGGCATTTACTGTCACATTTAGACAATCTAATGCATCCTTGCTTAAAAAAATACCTCTTTTTTTTTTCAACACTTAGATATGTTTTTTTCCTCCAGTTGCCATTTACAATTGTATTTTATTTTTGAGTTTGTTTGATATTCTCATTATTATAATTTCATTACTCAATATAATTTCATTACTCTGATATGACAAAAAGTTAATACAAAACCAAAAATAATTCATTTTAATTTAAATATCTTTCGATGAGGTGTAAGTACCATTCATGTGTCATTTAAATTTGATGTCTTAATACACACTTAAGCGAGTTAGCTGGAGAGTTCATTCATAAAACATGCTTTCTTTCACAGTCTCGTCTGTGGGAAACACAAAAGCAGCTCCAACAGCTGCGCAGACAGACGGCTCACATGGAGACACTGGCGGTGCCCATGATGCTCAGCAGCGCTCACCGGCCGCTCTCTCGTACACAGTCGTCTCCAGCCTCCACCTCACTAACGCTGCCGGACAAAGCCCTGCCTCTGACCACGGCCCCGGAGCCGCCCCAGAGCCAGCCGCGCTTCACCACAGGTACATCTCCACCAATCACACGGCAGCCAGCAGTAGATGATACACTTACACTGACTCTGTGTGTGTGTGTGCAGGTCTGGTGTATGACTCCCAAATGCTGAAGCACCAGTGTACCTGTGGAGACAACAGCAGCCATCCAGAGCATGCTGGGAGAATCCAGAGCATTTGGTCACGTCTGCAGGAAAGGGGCCTCAGGGGCCAGTGTGAGGTAATCACTGCTTGAACTTGAACTTACCTGAAGGGGGCGCTGAGTAATCTGTCCTATTTTCAGCATTCTCTTGAACACTTTTACATTAAGGCCCCAATGTTGTAACAAACCTGTATGACTTTTTTCAGTGAAATGCGAAAGAATTTCAGGCCTTTATTCATAAAATTTATGTTAATAAGCCTCTGTAATGCTTCAACGTGACAAAATATACCATAAAGGTATTACAAAAGTGGTTAATACTTCACACATCTGATATATTTGTATCCACTATATTATAGTCTTCTGAAGCTACAGGAAGTAACAGAGATTAATTTAAGGGGATAGTTCACCACAAAAGTTTCATTTACACACCCTCAAATGTGTTTTTACATGTTTTTAATGTGTTTGCTTCCTCTGCAGAGTATTCGGGGCAGGAAGGCCACTCTAGAGGAGTTACAGTCTGTCCACAGCGAGCGCCACGTTCTGCTTTACGGCACCAATCCACTCAACCGCCTCAAACTGGACAATCGCAAACTGGCCGGTAACACATCATCATCACGCACACACATGATTCACATCTGATAGATGTGAGTCAACTGCAGCTTGGCCAGCACGGCACCTCATTTTTCAAAGCACACGCACACCAGCACACAAATATAAGCGACTTTCAAAATGACTAAAGGGTTGGAGATGTCAAGTGGTGAATGTGAGAATGACAGTTAATCTGCTTGACGTCACTCTGTGTCCAACAGGCATACTGTCACAGCGGATGTTCGTCATGCTGCCCTGTGGGGGAGTCGGGGTAAGTGAAAACACACACACACACACAACACACACACTCCTTAACATGGCAATAACCCTGCAAGAAACATGTTAGATTGGAAGTTTAGTAGACATGCATGATATGTTGTTGGCTAGTGTATTAATTAATTAATTACGATTAATTGCAATGAATTGCATGCAAATTTCTGTTTACATAATATACTATGCATATTTTTTATGTAGGCTTTATATGTACAAAAATTGCATAAATACAAAGACCTGCAAGTACATATTTAAGAAAAAATGGCTTGTTTATATATTAAATATATATATATATATATATATATATATATATATATCATGTTACATTTTATTCTGAATGCGATTAATTGTGATTAATCATTTGACTGCACTAGTACTTGCATATAGATAATAAATATACACAGTACACATACATACACTGCTCAAAAAATAAAGGGAACACTAATACAACACATCCTAGATCCAGCTTTGATTTAATGTCCTTAAAACAAGTCAAAATGAGGCTCAGTAGTGTGTGTGGTCTACACGTGCCTGTATGACCTCCCTACAACACCTGGACATGCTCCTGATGAGGTGGAGGATGGTCTCCTGAGGGATCTCCTCCCAGACCTGGACTAAAGCATCCACCAACTCCTGGACAGTCTGTGGTGCAACGTGGTGTTGGAGGATGGAGTGAGACGTGATGTCCCAGATGTGGATTCAGGTGTGAGGAATGGGCGGCCAGTCCATAACATCAGTGCCTTCATCTTGCAGGAACTGCTGTCACACTCCAGCCACATGAGATCTAGCATTGTCTTGCATTAGGATGAACCCAAGGCCAACCGCACCAGCATATGGTCTCACAAGGGGTCTGAGGATCTCATCTCGGTATCTAATAGCAGTCAGGCTACCTCTGGAGAGCACATGGTGAGATGTGTGGCCCTCAAAAGAAATGCCACCCCACACCATTACTGACCCACTGCCAAACCAGTCATGCTTGAGGATGTTGCAGGCAGCAGAACATTCTCCACGGCGTCTCCAGTCACGTTTGTCACATGTGCTCAGTGTGAACCTGCTTTCATCTGTGAAGAGCACAGGGAGCCAGTGGCCATGTTGCCAATCTTGGTGTTCTCTGACAAATGCCAAATGTCCTGCATGCCCAACACCCACCTGTGGACATTGGGCCCTCATAGAGTCTGACCGTTTGAGCAGACACATGCACATTTGTGGCCAGCTGGAGGTCATTTTGCAGTGCTTTGAAAGCGCTCCTCCTATTCCTCCTTGTACAAAGGTGGAGGTAGCGGTCCTGCTGCTGGGTTGTTTTCCTCCTACGGCCTCCTCCACGTCTCCTGATGTACTGGCCTGTCTCCTGGTAGCGCCTCCATGCTCTGGACACTACGCTGACAGACACAGCAAACCTTTTTGCCACAGCTCGCATTGATGTGCCATCCTGGATGAACTGCACTACCTGAGCCACTTGTGTGGGTTGTAGACTCCATCTCATGCTACCACTAGAGAGAAAGCACCACCAGCATTCAAAAGTGACCAAAACATCAACCAGAAAACATAGGAACTGAGAAGGGGTCTGTGGTCACCACCTGCAGATGCACTCCTTTATTGAGGGTGTCTTGTTAATTGCCTATAATCTCCACCTGTTGTCTATTCTATTCACACAACAGCATGTGAAATTGATTGTCAATCAGTCTTGCTTAAGCAGGCAGTTTGATTTCACAGAAGTGTGGTTGACTTGGAGTTACATTGTGTTGTTTAAGTGTTCCCTTTATTTTTTTGAGCAGTGTATATATTGTCAACTTTTGGATGTGATTAATCGTTATTAATTTGTTGACAGCACTAATTCAGTTATTATTATTGGAAGAGAAAGATGAATTCAAGCAGTTTTAGCAAAAAATGTTTAAGTATTTTTGGGCACATGCAGTAAGATTATGAATTAGTATGTGCATATGAGCATGAGTCAGAAACATGTGACTGTATTTTATTCATTCAACAATACAGTGTTTACTATCACTGCATAAGAAACTTTCCAACATGTCAACAACTACTCATTAATTAATTAATTACTCTCATTAGAGTACTATTAGGCTGTTTGTAGAAAGTGTTCATATACTTGCAGAGTTACTTATAGTCAGGAGAACGTCTGTTGGTGGATCATCAAATAAAGTGTTAGATATAAAGCAGATATTATGCAGACATTCTGCTTATACTCTAATGACTTTCTCCTAGTTGACATGTAGTTGCAAAATTACTTATAGTAAGTAGAAATTGGACTATCAAATGGAGTATTACCACATATGTTGTGTTTGGATAAATTTTTAATCAGATTCATCTGCTATAAGTAATAATAGACCATGTGGGAACAATTTAGTTTAGGAAGCAATTCTCACTTTTGACTAGTTGCTTATAAGCATGCATATTACTAACATTTTAGCTGTTTATTAGTACTTATAAAACTTTTTTTTTTTCTGAAAAAAATAAAAACAATGTGGCAAAAAGCAAGCTCCCATACAAATGCTTACTAAAGTTTTTAATAAAAGACAAAAATTCATAAATTGAAATGGCATATCTATTTCATAAATTAAAAGAGATATAATGCAACAACACTGTATATTAGAGATTGTTATCTGCCCAGACAGTGCTTAAATTTTTTTAATTTTTAATTCAAATTGGAATTGGAATAATTGGAAATCTTTTAAGACATCCAAAAAATAAATAAATAAAAAAAAAAGCAAAAGCAGTTCTCGTAAATCAAAGATTTTTCACATACATTTCTCAACACACCTGCATAAATCTCATCAAATATGGTATACAGAAGCTCATTCATAAGAATAAACTTCGTTGGTTCACCTCAAACAGTCATGTTTGAGCTTCTTTTTACCATATGCGATGTGCTCGATGAATATAGATGAGAATTCATATGAAAAAGGGCCAAAATTAAATCTGTTCATTAAATAGAGCGGTTGAGTTTAATCAGAATACTTAGCTTAAATCTCTCTATTCATATTAATTGCTTTTACTATGCATTTATGAACTTTTTAAAGCATCAAAGCTGTGATGGACGTTCAGCAGAGGAACAAAAATATCAGATTTTATTAAACATAATGTGTTTCAATGTTAAGCAAAAGTCTTATGTGTTTAGAACAACAAAATTATACGTAAATGTTAACAGTATTTTAACATTTTTGGATGAACTATCCCTTTAAGTAAATAGTGTGAAAACTGGGCGATCGATCGCCCAGTTGGTCGCCAAAATGGTGATCGATCGCACATGACGCCATAGAGTGTTTAAGAATGTTCTTAAACACTCTATGGATCAAGAACCGTGATCATTTGTGGCCACTGAGTTCCCTCTAGACACCTACTCTAGATGAAGCAGCTAGCTGACAGTCTATATGGCACAAGTGGACCATTCTGTGACAGATCTGAGTTCAGAAAGCAATGGTCCCAGGACAGTCTGTCCGGGCAGAACCACGGCTGAAAATTTGAAGAAAAAGTTGAAAACTTCACTCTGACGATCAAGCTCAGAGCAGGTCCATGTGGAATGATTAGAACAATATGTGCCATGAAGGATAAAAGAAATTCCAGCCCTCTCATTGTTCACAGTGCCAAACCACAAGCAATGCAAGTTCGGCAAAAAAAGAGGATGAGGGAAAATGAAAGAGAAAAGAGAGAAGGAAGATGTGGGGAGCAGGGCAACAAACAAACAGACAGAGAGGGGAATGTATAACCTCATTCTTTCTTCTCATGGCCACCCCGTACTCTCCTGCCGCTTATGAATGCAGTTTTATAGAGTAATGATGGTCTCTTTTCTCTTACTAAAATAAGCATCGCAGTTGCTACCACTCAGAGTTTGGGGTTTGTTCAAATCACATGTATTAAGTTGAATTAAACCTCAAATCGATTTATCCCTTGGCAGCTGATAAAACGCATGATAAAAATCCTATAGGCTTGTATTCATGTGAAAACGTGTCAGTTTCATTACGGTTTTGCAGCGCTTGGCTTCCCACTTAAAGGTGTAGCTCACCACAATATGACATTTTGTTACATTTTTCACACCCTCACGTTGTTCTAAACCTGTATGAGTTTCTTTCTTCTGTTGAACACAACACAAGATTTCTGGTGACCAACCAATTAATGTTAGCCAGAGTTTTGAATGAAAACAGATCTCAATATTTTGTAAATATTATCTAAAACAAATGTCATTCTCATTGCAGAAATTAATATTCATGTGTTAATTACTATTATCAAAACGAATAGAGCAATATTAGACCACAGCCACCCTCCAACCTAAGAAATATGGACAGCATTGGATCAAAAAGAAGTGATCAACCACTAGTTATAATGTAATATTATGTGATGTGCAAATGTAAGGGATATTTTCTTCCTAGTATTGCTTACTTGCCATGACATTTGCTCCATGACAGCAGAAATGACTATGCAACAAAGGCTTGAGAGTATAATTGGGTACGTTTCAGTTTTGGAGCTAGATTTAAAAATGGCACATACTAAAACATCCGATTCAAAAAGATCAGATTGCTCAAGTGTGAGTGAAAAGATCTGTTTTGTGCTAGTGTGTGATAAAAACACTCAAATGCAGCTACCCAACTAACCACAACAAGTAAGAAACAGTGTCAAATTGCCCTAGCAACCAATCAGAACACCCTAGCAACTACATTTAAACACCATTTAAATCTAGTATACTTTAAAATAATAATTTTAGTAATGAATACTTCCTGTAGTCATCAATGCATTGAATTAAACAGACGTTTTAAAAAAAAATGTAAAGATTTGCTGCTGTCACAAAAGATTTCTACGTCAAATTAAGGCTGTTCCTTTCAAATTAATATTTACCAAAAAATCTAAAGAATCCTATTACAGTTTCCACAAGAATATTAAAGGAACACTTGGCATTTTCTGCATAGAAAATCACAACTTTTAATTTTCCATTGGTCAAGAGTCAAAATGTAAACATGAAAAATATTGAAACTCTTTGGTTATTTTTGAGTGTGATGCTAACGGTCTAATCAGATTTAATGATCTATGCTAAGCGAAGCTAACAGTGCTACCATCAGACCCGGAGATCGGCTGAATGGATTAAAAAACGGTAGAACACAACTGGTAGCGAGACTATTTAGCCTATTTTCAAAAAAATCACATGTTCCTTTAATAACAGCTGTTTTCAACACTGTTAGTAATCAATTAAATATCAAATGTTTTTTTTGGTCAGCAAATCATATCAGAATTATTTCTGAAGGATCACATGGCACTGAATACTGGAATCTGAAAATTCAGCTTTACGTTTTTAAAACAGATTAAATAAATACATTTAAAAACATGTATTTTAAATTACAATAATATTTTACAGTATTACTGTTTTTACTGTATTTTTGATCAAATAAATGCAGTTCTTATTTTTTTTTTTTTTTTTAGAAAAGCATAAACTAGTGAAAAATATAACATTTTAGGCATAATAATATGCATAACCTACAAGTCGTTGCGATGAGAGGCCATGTTATGGCAATATGGAGACCACACACAAAGAATATTTAAACATACCATTACTATGACACATAACAGGAAATCTATTTATAGTTTTGTTCACTCCAGCCTCTTTTTTTTGTGTATTCTTGAAATGTAGTTTATGTTCAGTAATTTGTAACACACACTTTGCCTTGTGGATGCTTACAACAAAAATAAGCATCTAAATACTTTTGCACACATGAGTGATCTTTATACAAATATGATTGGATAAACATGTTTCGTCATAATTCTCCGGCGTTACCATCTGTTTGAAAGCATACAGCTGGTTATTCATTTATTTGAATAGGATTACGCTCAGTTTACTGATTGGTTTGAATTGTGGATTAAAAAGAAGATGGTTGTGAGCTTGGATTCCACCTCGTCTTGTCGTCTGCGGTTGTTGACGAGCACATCTCTATTGCATCAGGTTTCTGCATGTGCCCATCAAACGGCATCTAGCGCTGGCATCACACAGCCGTGCCCTTCAGTTGAACCGCTGTTTGCGGCTTTGCAGATTTATGAACATTGATCACGGCTGTCATAATGATAAATGTGCTAGTGTATGCCAAGACAATTCAGCTACATCATTTTATTCTGGCGGAATGGATGACTGACATAGATTATTTGTCATGTACGCTGCGCTGAGGGATTACGGGAGCCAGGGCTTGGGTGGAGGCATCTACTCGCTGCAAAAAACTGTGAAACATTCACAAATGCAAGTGTTAACTCAGGTTGACGTGATGCACGTAAATCACTGGGGCGATGCAGATTGGTTACAGCCTGGGAAAAGAGTGTTACAGTATGTATATGTTTTTAGTTCTGCTATTCCAATGGACCAACCTTTGTTTTTGACAGACATGATAACATGCATGTGTTAGACAATGTGCTGGAGATATTTAAAATGCTTTTTGCATAGTTAATTTTGCAAGTTTATTTTGTGGCTTAAATGACATGGTCTACAGAGTGAGTCAAAAATGTCACATACAGCTGTTGCAAATTCGTTGGCTTTTAAAGTGCCCCTATTATGGGTAATAAAAGGTTCATATTTTGGTTTTAGGAGTCCCCAATGACAGGTTAACTTGCATGCTAGTTGTTATTGTCTTATAATATGCTTTTATTTTACCTTAATTGCTCAATGACTTCGATATGATTGGTCGATTGTCTGTAATGATAAAGCAGTGTTTGTGAGGTCAGTGCTGCTTTGTGTACAGCAAAAAACATTATTTTAACTGCAACAATAGCAGCACCTAGAGGTAAAGAATGAATTAGCATTTTCATTCAGACCAATGCAAAAAAAAGTGGGTGACAATATGTTTCACTTTGACGTCAACATCAAACGGCTTGGGGTTAGTTTTAAAAATGACTTGTTTCAATGATTCAAAGTTTCAATGATTGAAGTTAAAACTTTCTTTTGAGAGACAATAACTTAACACACGTTGCACTTTTAGTTTTAAAACTTTGCAGGATGTTTTCATTCAAAAGTGGTTCCTTAATACCCTTACAAAGAAATCATCAGATTTTTAGCCTTCACCTTTGCTGTTTGCTGACCATGCATGTATTTCGACAGGTGGACAATGACACCATCTGGAACGAGATGCACACATCTACAGCATCCCGCATGGCAGCTGGGAGCGTGACGGAGCTGGCCTTCAGAGTGGCTAAAGGAGAGCTCAAGGTCTTTACAAAACAATATCCATTTAGAATATACCTTTTAAAAAAATAGTTTGCTGCAAAATTACCATCAACATTACAACAAGAAAAAGCAAGCATTGCAATGTTGTGATAAAAGTCAGTAGCCTAAATATTTCAATACAAGCATCAAAATGAATGACTGAATCGTTCATGTGTCCAGTGAAAAAAATGATTCACTACAATGATGCTACAGTGTGGTAAACACAGTAATTTAGCTACACAACATTGCAATTCATTGGAAAAAGTAGCTTGTTGATATTTTGATTCACTACTTTCAATAAAACTGGTCTACTGTCATGCTACTGAAAAATGCACTCATAAGCTGCACAACAACACTGGCTGTGCAGTTATAGAAAATTCAATATTATGCATGTTCACGTTGCATTGAAATTACCATAATTACAAGATGACAACTCTGAGATAATTACTTCCTTAGACACAGAGTGAAATGCTTTGCAGTAATTTACTTCTCACAATGCATTTAAAAAGGAAACCATGCCAACTACCACCGGCTACGGGAAAACAGCATATCAAACAGAAACATGTATTTTGGTATAATATTACATGAAATGAGTCATCTATAATTATTTATTGCAATTCTGACATGGCTCAAAACTGTCAACCAATCAGAATCAAATACTCATTTCCTTCAGAAGGTCTTTGCAATTACCGTTGCGTCAAATAAAAATTAACCAAGTAGCAAACCGACCAGATCAAGCTGATTAAGCCGTGGAAAACTGTAACGACCATAAAAGAATAGTTCAATCACTTGAGTCCCCTGCTGGTAATTAAACTTAATGAAGGTTATAAGGGATGTTTCAGGGAAACGGCTTTATTGCTTTAACTGAAAGCGGAGGCCCACTTGTTTAAGCAGTTTGGTGAAAACATGGTTTCTGTGTGAGAGGCGACTGGTAAATGTGCAGTTAATGACATGTTGGTTTCAATGTTTCAGAATGGCTTTGCTGTGGTCAGGCCACCAGGACATCACGCAGACCCGTCAAACCCCATGTAAGTCTGTCTGTTACATACAAAAATGCCTATGTACATTATTTTTTCCAGTTTAAGGATGTGCGTTTGGTGGTGGTTGCAGGTTCGAGCCTGGCCTGCGGCATATTTGTCATATTTTTTACCCTTCTGTAATATGTGGTATATTTCAAACTATCAACTAGTTGCTTATTAGCATGCCTGTTATTAACATATTGGCTGTTTATTAATTAATACTTATAAAGCACATATTATGCACAACCATATTTTGCATCTTTAATCCTACCCAAATTGCCAACTACATTATTAATTATGAATAAGCAGCAAATTAGGATTTTATTGAAGCAAATTCATAGTTAATGATTTGTTAATAGCGAGAATTGGACCTCAAAATAAAGTGTGAGCATTTTATTTTATTTCACATTTATGTTTTTATAAAGAAAAAGTAATGGTTTTAGTTTTTGTTAACTAGAATAATCCTGTATAGAGTAAGTTCTGCAGTTGTGAGTTTATTGTGGTCATGAGGTGGAATTCTTCTTCCGGGACGTGTGTGTCGATGGCCTGTTTTGGAGTGTGTATTCGAGCGGTGTGTTTGTGTGACGTGGGTGTTGTGTTTGCACATGTGCACTCTGTCACCTCGCATTAAGTGTGTATGTGTGCAGTGTCAGCACGCCTGTCTGTGTGTGTGGATATTTATGGCTTGATAATGAAGGTTTGGAGGTAGCGGGAGGAAAGACGCTGATTTATTTCAGCAGTTATTAGCCTGCTGAGTTTGCTCTTTCCAAATTTCTCAGTGTTTCACCTCGCTCCCTTACTTCCCGTTGCATATCTAATCGTCTACTGAAAGTTTCAACATGTTTATTATTTGTGTATGTGGACAGTATTTACATGCTTTTAGATGACCTCAAAAAGTAACAGCAGACCTGCACATTCACTGAGTTTAGTTGCGTGAGAAAAATTGTTTGCTTACTACATAGTTTTGTTGTTCCATTTCTAAATCCTCTGGCATTTAATGTGGTTGGATGCCTCACTTTATCTCTTTCTCTCTCTCAGGGGTTTTTGTTTCTTCAACTCGGTGGCGATTGCTGCTAAGCAGCTCCAGCAGAAGCTTAGTGCCAGTAAAATCCTCATCGTTGATTGGGTGAGAGCTCTCAAATCAGCCAGTTTTAGTTCTAGGGATGGGAATTCTGGCAGATACCAATAAGCACTAAATTAGTTTCATGTTGTGACCAATAACTGGTATGATGGCAGATACTTGAAAACCATACTATTATATCTGTTCAATTTACACCGTCCCTGATGTGAAAATTAAATCAATACAACAGCTTTCAAGAGTTAATGAGCAAACGTAGCACAACTGTGTAATATACAGTAAAACAATATCAATTCATTTCAGTTTAGTATCTTTAGTGGTAGATTACATGCAGTATAAAAACAACAACTAATATTCTCTTATATTCTTTCCATAATCGATGTGAAGTTGACTATGAACACTAAATGATTACTGCAAAAATGCTACATTTATTTTGGGAGTGAAGCCTATTCTAACATATTGTTCTAATGAATCAATTGAACTGATTTGAATCTTAGTTAGTAAACTGTATTGGATAACAACCTGAATTGATTGAGTTTATCAGTCACTGAATCAAACCTCTTCCAGATTTTGGGATTTTTTCATCCTAATAGACATCCTTAGTAGGTAATGGTAATGCTAACTGAATAGCATCCAAAATGCTGCCATTAAAAGCTAAAGAGCTTAATGTAAATGAGTATGTAAGCTGATTATGTTTCATCAATCATTCAGGATGTTCATCATGGCAACGGCACCCAGGAAATCTTCTACAATGATCCCAGTGTCCTCTACATCTCTCTCCATCGCTATGATAATGGAAACTTCTTCCCCGGGAGTGGTGGACCAGTAGAGGTTAGTACGCAAAGAAACATACAAGCAAATACTGAACTCCTTGGTTTGTTTGTTGCTGTGAAACACTATAAGCTTACAAAAAAAAAAGTAAAAATCTCAAGGGTTTCAAGTTGGTTGCATCATGCCCTTTAGCACAAAAGGGTCGCAGTAAGAGGAGTATTTTCAATGTTTAACAGCAGTGCCATGTTTGATTTGTCCCAGGTGGGTTCTGGTGCCGGTGAGGGATTCAACGTTAATGTGGCATGGACCGGTGGTCTGGAACCTCCCATGGGCGATGCTGAGTACCTGGCTGCCTTCAGGTATCAGTTTTGCTTGGTTCATTTGCTGATTTAAACTAACTGAGAGGAATAATCCAACAGGGACAGTACTGAGTGGAAACTAGGGGCGTCCAATTCTGCTCCTGATTTAGCTCCTAACACACTTGTCTGGATGATTCTAGTCATCCTAAAGACCTTGATTAGCTGGTTCAGGTGCATTTTATTAGAGTTGGAGCTAAACTACAGGACAGTGGCTGTTCAGGAGCAGTACTGGACATCTCTTATATAAACTTTGCCATATCTGAATATATGGACTCATTTTCACTTAAATAAATGCTTTTGGTTTCATAATAAGTGAATAAATTGAAAAATTGCTGCGATTTAAATGAAGGGTTTGGGTAAGGTCTAGTAATAATAGGCAAATCCGTGAGGCACGTATATATTACGGCAACCAAAAATATTTAGTTATGCAACAAAAAAATTATTTGTTTTTGGTCAAAATAGTTTTGGAAGGAATTTAATAAGCATGTTTCAATTGTGTCAGTGTCTGTTTTATGCAAAAAACATGGATATGCTGTAATTAAACATTTCAGTGGTGTGGACACACTTCACAATTACCAAAACTGATGCTAGATCAGCTGAAATATTGCTTATTGCAGAAGAACTACTTCAACAGGATCTAGTTACATAAACATACCACGTTAAGACTATGCCTTAAGAACTATTAGAGCAAACTAGCGGTTAGTCAAATTAGATCAATTTACTTTTAAATATAACTGATGTAAAAATTATAAATCGCTCTTAAATTGTTTTAAATGTAATAGAATAGCCAAGACTACAACTATAATAGTACAGAAGAAAAATATATATGGAATCACTTCCAGAGTGTTTTTCTTTTTCAGCTGATGACTGATTAAAACATTGACAGCCAATCAGAATCCATTCTGCTTCAAACAGCTGTGGCAAGTGGCAGATAACAAAACAAAAAAGTGCATGCTTAAAATAAACAGAAAGTTAATCATTCCTTCGTCTGGACACCCTGTTGAAAAAACAGCATATGCTGATTTTGAAATATAAATTCTGGTTTGAGCTGGTCCTTGTGCTTGTCCTAAGCAACTAGTTCCTTCTCAGGACCAATTTAAACCAGCTCAAAACACCACCCATGCTTCAAAACCTACTTAATCATTATATGATATATATATATATATATACTTTTTTTTTTTTTTTTTAAAAGGGCACTAATATATTATTTTTTGGATTAACAGGATCATAAAAGGGATATAAATATAAAAATTTACCCTCCAAAACT
>JAUYWG010000061.1:2527999-2565089 GCA_034779775.1 Enteromius afrohamiltoni | reverse complement strand
ATCTCCACACCATTGCATTCAGTTTTTATTCACAATTTGTTTAGTGTCCCAACTTTTTTGGAATCCGGTTTGTAGTACCTACTGAATGCACCAAGTTCATTATAAGCTCTTTTCAGTTACTCAGTTAATTCAGTTAATCAGTGTTGTTGAAGGAATCTGTTAAGTGACTGATTTCAAATGTCTCGCTCATAAATACAATCAAATTGACTTTGATTACACATGCAGTCTGACGAATCATAATGCAGATTTTGAACATTTTCAAACAAACCAGAGCAGATGTGGACTGACATCTTTCTGCATCTGAAACAAGATGCCTTCTGATGTTCAGTCATGTTTATTTCTTAAGTAAAGAGAATGCTCTGAGAAATCCAGCAATTGCAGAAGGAATTCACCTGATTCTGAATTTCGCAAGGTTTCCCCACACAGATTTTGCCACAGCTTCAAGTTTCCACAGCTTCAAATTGACCAACTTTTTGCTTTGAAAGTGACTTCTGTGTGAGTTGTATACATATTAACAACATGCAATGTTATAAAAAAGCATAATATAAAACTGACTTTAATGTAAATGTGCACGAAGTCACTAAATGTCACTAATGCTGATTTCCTGGACTAAATATTCCAGTTTTTTTCTCCTCAGCCAATGACATTTAAGAAGCGCTTGTATGTTTTCAGTTGTGTCTTTTTAAACCTTCTAAAACAAATCTCTTTTTTTGAAATGTTGCATGAAAAGTGCTTCCAAATAAACCCTCTTGGTTTAGATATTTTATCCAATGCTATGGCATTCATTCACTTCAGTCGTACACACTTCACATTCCCAGGCCGGCAGACATTATTCATTCTGAGCCGCTATGGAAGACTTTCTCAAGACCACGGGTCATCTGTAGTCTATCAGTACGCCGTGTCAGGTTTGATGGAAGAGAGCGGCGTTTCATCGACAGTGAGGACAAGTGAATGATCCAGGTCTCACCTTGCCTGCCTTTAGCTCACAGAGATTTCTTTTTCTTCTCTTCTGCTGCTTTTTCTCACATGTATACGCGTACATAATGTCTCTCTTCCTTCCATTAGTCTCTATTTTCCTTTTTTCAATTGCACACACATTACCATGGAAACTGCAAAACTCTGAGCTCAGAGGTTCTGGGGTTGTTTAGCGTGAGTGATGTGAAGGCAGCCCCCTCACATCTAAATATCCCAAAACCTGCAATCTATTGATTGCTAGGCGAGAGAGAGGCCCCGTGATCTAATGGGCAAAGGAAACCATGGTTACGCATGTTTAAACAAAATCTTTGTACTCAAGGTTAGAGATACGGCCACAGGGGAGAGATACAGCCTGAATATCCGCACAATATGAGAGTTTTTCTCAGGTCAGGACATCACAGCAGAGGAAATTGTAAATTCACACTGACTCCAGGAGGTCCTCTTTGTATTATGTATTCAGTTAGAGAGTTGGGAGTGTAATTTGCGGCTCTAGTCCATGCAGTATGGATCAATTTATGACCATGAATGCCTCTTTTAGATACACATGTATTAGACTTGCAGCAAAGTGACTTGCATGTAAATTTGGCTCCTCTGGTTCACTTTTGAACTGTTTTGAACTTTTTATAGCAATGAAAAAGACCTAAAGAACATTCAATGGGGACAAAAGACTACTACAAAATATATATATATATATATATATATATATATATTTCTTAGATTAGATTAGATTAATTCAATTTCAAAAACATTAACACAGCTAATAAACTATATCTTATGATTTTTAAGTCTGCGTTTAACCTCAGGGTGATCTCAAGGTATATAGTTACTATACTATAATTTAAATTATAACCTTTATTCAAGTGAAGAGAGTAACGAGTGCCGAGTATCGCTGTAAGGTTCATCCTGTCTGCTTTAAATGTTTTAAACAGTTAAAAACACTTTATATGAAGAAACATGATGTCGTATTCCTTAAATGACACAGCTACACTTATTACATACATAGATACAGTAATTCGTAATTCAGTTATTGCACTTCAAAAGTAACCTTCTCAATACCGTTCTGTTGTGTTCAACACAAGAACAAAATTCATACAGGTTTTGAACAACTTGAGGGTGAGTAAATAAAGACAACGCTTTCATTTTTGAGTGAACTTTCTGACCCTGCTGTACCGTGTCTTTAAACTTGATTTTTTTTTTTTACAATGAATAAACAAGTCAAAGCCTGGGCAGCAGCACAGCAGTGGCCATAACAACATACAGTAAAGAATGGCTTTCAGATCTGAGTGTATGGAAGATGTCGTCCTTCCTATAGACTGAGTCACCAGCCACCTACATGTGCATCTTTTCATTATGTTTTCTTCTGTTTCCCGACCTTCCCCCTCTTCGGCTTTGATGGCTTCTTGTTGCAGTGGTTTGACAGTGCTTCCTCATGAATCTGGACTAATTGGATCATACCCCCATGAAAGGCTGGGTGAGGAGATGTGATGGAGGAGGATGGGAGGGACAGACGGATGGTGGAGTGGGCGACCGGAGCAGGAGGCAGTGGGTGTTCGGCATTACATGACTCCTCTCAAAGTCTGTGAAGATCACTGAATACATTTATCTGCCTTATATCTTCCTCCAGTTTTACCGTAAGCCCCATCATCAATTATAAAAAAACAATCAATTGGTCCTGAGAACTTTTCTTGTTTGACTTTAAAATCCATACACTAAAGATTGTGAAATGTTTATTTATTAATTCATTTTTTCCACCCTTCTATCCGAAATTCACATCAACATCTAGTTTAATAAAAACAGTACAAGCTGTTTGTTGTTTTTTCAAAATATCTATAGGAGTTTGCATTTATTTATGTACACTTAACATTTCCACTAAATGTAGATATTTCCTTCAAAAAAACAAACCATAATGCAATGTGTAATTTAAATGCAGGTAAAACACACCTCAAACAACATTAATAAATACTGCAATATATTGCTTATTATTATTTTATGATACCTAATACATTATTGAGACGAGTTTCCATTTATTGCAACATCCATGTCTTCTAGGTAATATATATATATATATATATATACACACACACACACACACACACAATTTGGTATCTGACACTTTTGACATATATATATATATATAAAGAATATTATTAAAAAGAATGAATAAAACAAATAAATACTGTAAATGTTTGCTCATTATTATAGTGTCAAGTGGAAATAAAAGTACTGTACTGTTCAAACTTTAAAGTTTTAGACACTCGTGTAAAAAAGCTGTAAAATGAGTATGCTTTCAAAATAATGCCATAAACAGATTTAATTGATCAATTAACTTCTATTAACTAAATCAAATAAATATTTATTTATTACAACTTTTGGTAAACCGCTTCTGTTCTGAGGTACACTTGCCCGCACATCCTGATTTTGCCAAGTTTTGCCTGGCATTTTGTGGTCCGGCCGGCCCACCACCACATAGGCCTACCATATATATATATATATATATCCTCCAAATAAAATAATTTTCAATTTAATAAAAATAAGTAGGCAACTGTGTACATATACTCCTAGTTTCACAGACAAGGCTTAAGCTAGTCCAAGACTAAATAGCATGTTTGAGCTGTCTCATATCTTACATATGTCAGTGTCATTGTTCTGTGTGCAATGCAAACACTGATACAGTGCTGGTGTTTTTAATATTGAAAGTTAAGTAGGCTATTTGAGAATAATACAAACTCACAAAATAAAAGTTGGTGCAATAACATTCCATATCGTTGGATAAAAATAAAATGTCAGGTCATATTTAAACTAGATTCATTCGCATTTGCGAAACATTTGACTTTTTCGCTGTTTTAAAAAGTGTTGACGTATTCTACAGTCGTGGCGCATGCAGGCATTAGGACAGGTAAGATTCCTCCGTTTCCCCTTCACGCGAGATTCTGTTATTTAGCTCCTTACATGTTGCTGCTTCCACATGTAGGCTTTTGGGTCTTTTCTACCGCAGCTTCTCTGCCCCTTGCTCTTTTCTTTATCCATCGTTATAGACGGACTCATCTCAAACTCTGGTTGAACTCTACATAGCAAATGAAGTTTAGATGAGGGCTGGCCAGGAGGGAGGCAGGGTGTGGCCTGAGATTTCATTGGACTAGCTCAATGTCCTTTAAGACAGTCAACCAATAGGCCGCGATTCGTGTCTCAGATACTCTACCGTTGCGGTAATAAATAAATTGACCTAATAAACGTAAAAAAAAAAAAATTTAATTATGACTGACAGCCCCAGCCCAAAAATGTGTGTCGGCCCGGTGGGCATTGCCCGGTATGCCCTATGGTCAGTCCAGGCCTGATATTGACCATATCTCTACACCTAAATGAGTACCCACGAGTAATGCCTAAAATCATATTTAATGATAGATGACTGACACTGATGTACAAGCACCAGACATTGATTGTAAACTTCACAAAAACTGTAAACTGTTTCTTCAAATCTGATTGGTTAATCAGGGATATCTTGCAATTGGCAAAATCAGGTTAGCGACACTTGCCCATAGTTTTTCAGTTTTTAGTCTGTCTCAGTTTGTGACTGGATGTTGATCAGATCAGATCTCTGTGTGGAGCACTGACTGTTATCAGTCTCCTTGTGCAGACTATAATCTCACTGCATTATTACAATTAATGACAAAAATAATGTTTTGAAATGTAAACTGATATTTCGCTACCGCAAAATATAGAAATAACCTTTTTTTTGGTAATACTAGTGGCCTAAGACTTTTGCACAGTGCTGTATGTTTATTTTTTGTGTTCTAAGTAAAAACATATTATAATACTAATATTTGCTATTATGATTTTATGCATGTTTGTATGCATGGTTGTTTAAGCATAGTTTTTATGTATGCTGTTGTGTAATATCAATTGCCTTTTTTTCTACCAAATGCTGAAATATAATTGTTTTTATTAAAATTTATGGACATTGTTGCGTGAAAACAATATTTCTATTGCAAATAGGAAGTGTAAGTAGATAATACGCTAACTTTTATTTGTTTCAAATGTAACAACTCATAAAAAAACACGGATTCATTGACTAATGAATACTAAATACAGATAAATTAGAAGTTACAAACTTAAATTATTAACCTATTGATATTCCCAAGTTGTAAACATCTGATTGGTCACGAGGCAGGACGGGACTCTTAAGAGCTTGCTTGGTGATGCACATCCATCCTAGCCACTCTGAATTCAGCTTGTGTTTTTCTGCTGTATCTGGTCTTTATCTCTAAAAGCCATATGCATTCAGTGTACATACACATTTGTTCCATTGTGGGAGGGCTTGCCAAATGGGCCCAGCTCTTGCCAGGTCCTTGTGGAAGGTATTTTATCAGAAAAAGGATCAATGACTGCCTTTCTGTGCCTTTTTAGGGCTGGTGTGGGGTGGTGTGCTTCAAGCGGGTGTCAGGGTGGAAGGTCTGGTTTCTTTGGAATCTAAGAAGCACCGCTTCTTTTGAAATACCCATACAGATGGGGTGTTTCTGGAATCTGTCAACATTATTCCCACTTTATGTTTTCCATGATGCCAGCAAAGCCTGTATACAACAGGCTCCTTTAGAGGACTGTAAAATGTGTCACTTCATGGCTGTAACTTGTGAAGAAAATGCCGCTGAAATGATGAGGTGCCACCTAGCATGAGGTCCCATAAAGTAAACGATTGCAATTACTCCTTCGTATTTGATGTTGACATATTGAAAATGATTTTCAAGCACATTAAGTACTAAATCTCGGAATCCCATTGAACATGAGTTTGGCTGATAACAGTTTGTTTATGTAATTTATGTATTCTTTTACAGTAGTTACTGAATCTGTAAACCTTTGCCAATTTACAATTGTTAAGTTGTTAATAAGTAAATAAATGTTTGATTTGTTTCTGAGAACAGTGTGAGATCTGACAACTATGTAATTAAATTGTGTTAACAATATATATATATATATATATATATATACACTGTAAATAATAAATAGTACTAGTTCAACAATAAAATTTAAGCTCCTATTTGTAAATGAGCCACGTTATTTATGTGAATATTCAAACACTACGTTACTCTCCCCATGTTAATGCTAAATCATACATCAGTTATTACAAACAAGTGCTAAATGTTCAAATCGCACAGTGATATAACCTGTAGGATGGAGATTTGGTGTTTAACTCCTTTATTCTTGTCAAGTCAAGGCCAGCACAACAAAAACTGCATTCCACTCCCCAGAATTTTAATGATAGAATAGAAGGGATGAATTCTTATGCCGGGTCCACCTTTAGTATTGAGCCGACGTAAGTGGCCCTTCACTTTGTGCTTTGTCATGTTAAGCATGTGTAAGAGAGAGAGTTTGAATGTGTATGTTTGCTTAACTATTCAATTGTCCTTCATGTGTCTGATTGAAAGTGTTAAAATCCTTCAGTGGCAGGTCATGTTGGTCTTCAGCATTGTTTTGTTTTTTTATCTTTCAAACTCTGAAATCAATTTTGGCCCTAAATACCAGCAAACCTTTGAATTACTTTATGTAGTAAATTTGCGATATTGAAAAACTTTCATTTGTTGCCATAAGGTTTTTAGACAAATACAATATATATATGTAAATATGAAGGAAAGACAAATAGATTATTTGTGTAATATGGTCAAGCATTTCGTATGGATGACATTTACTTTGTAAAAAAAAAAAAAAGTATCTTTATATATATATATATATATATATATATATATATATATGTATATTTTTTTTTTTTTTTTTTTTTGCACTGTGCATTCCATAATGTGAACCGTGAAATTTTCCAAACCTCTGGGAGAAAGAAAGATCTAATTCTCTATATAGTTTTATGCTTAACATTCTTAAAAAAGGTGTTTTTTTTAAAGTGAAACAAAAAACAGTTGCATTCTTGTCAAGTACAGTTACTTTCTACCTGCATTCCCAGCATGAAGGCTGTAAACTTGAATATTTCGAGATACTTATTTGTACTGATTTTGTGTATCTGATTTAATGCCTCATGTTTTTAAAGGCCAGAGGGACAAACCAGCTATGAGCAAGTTTATTGCACACACCTACCCTAAAAAAACACATTTATACGCCCATATTTTTGTGCACACGTCACATTCTTAATGACCACTGTAAAGTTAATATCATAGACACAGGAAGTGCTTAAGCTTTCCCTAGACTACCTGTAAGTAGCTCAGTCTCTTTTTAGACCAAACTAATTTGAATATGATTTTTATATGTGTGAGCGTGTGTATCTATCAATCATATCTTTCGTTTGTTCTATACTCACAATCAAACCTCGATTGATCAAAAGTAAAAGTGCAAAATGACATTTGAATGGGCCCTCAAGGTCACTTTAATGGCAGTGTGTGAAATATTTTATAACACAATTGTCTGTAGTTTTCACTGATCTTTGTTGTTTTGGACGAGGCAAACGACCAGCTTGTTAACCTGTGGAGAAGACATGTCTCAAGTTGGTGCGCGGTCAATGATTTTTCTTCATTGCTATGCACTTACTGGTGTTTTTTTTTTTTTTTTTTTTTTACGAGGGATGCATTGTTTTTGGATGGCGTTCTGTTTTCCACAGCCTGCACATAGATGTCTAATTCACACCAGTTGTGTGGATGAAGTTTATAGTGATATTAAATATGTCTCTCAGCCGCTGGGATTCACATTTACGCCATCATTGATGAACCGAAATGAATATCACACCAAAACGAATAGACCTCTTTAAATACGGTGCCACTCATCAGCAAGCTCGGTTTCAAAAACCGTATTGTTTCTAAACAAAAATCTGGCTGTTGCTTAATCCTGAAACCGCCAAAAAACTGTGCTGGATACATTGCTGTACCACATGCTGTACCATTTGACTAGTAGCACAGTTCATGGTGCTTGTTTGACTTTTACGTTGTGCTTTTGGCTTAACAAACGCCCCGGCGGCTTGTTTTCAGATTTGCGTCAATATTCATTGACCAAATCTCATCTTACTCTGCACAACTCTTTACCTCTGTATTCACAACCAATATGCAATCCACACATTAACATGCATTTCTGCGTTCGTGGAACAAAAATAGAGGCATTCCTTGTGCGACTTTTCTGCACCTGCCGACCAATAAGTCTTTAAATCATCCCTTGTACCAAACCACTGTGGAAAGTTCTACGTGTGTATGATTCCATGTAAATAGCGCCATCCTTTTATCGACGTTTTGCGAGGTTTCATGAAGACCCTGGGTAGCCTTTGCCCATCAGACCCCCATGAAGACTGTTGTAAAATAGAGCAGATGCAGACGTTCGCTCATTAATGAAGTCATAGCTAATCGCTTCGAACTAGCGACGGTCTTGCTGCGTATTTATAGTACTTCAAACAGTGCACTTGCGTTTCACCATCAACAAAACATGCCTGTTCAGCTTCAGATAAATTGAAAGCGACTCGGTTAGCGACAGTTCGACAGCACTTAGCGACAGTTTCACTGGGCCGTTGGGACTGTGAATACAAACAGATCTTGACATTCCGTTGCAGTTTGGACACTGATATGCGTCTTACATACAGCTCTGTTTTAGTGGTGTATTTTTACAATAGCTTTGTGCATTTGTACTGATTTGATATACCTCTCAATACGCTTGTATTCTCTTGTCTCTCCGAACCCTTTATGAAGTAAAACGGAGAGCGTGTGCTGTCGCCATCGCTTGTGTAAAAGCAAACCAGTGGCGTCTTAATTTTTCTGTCGTTTATGACCTTTTGCCGTCTTGTATGGACAATGTAAATAGTTTCCTACGACCAAAAGACTTCACCTACGTGCCTTGAAGTCCTTTTACCTGTCAACCCCACTAACTGGATCTGTTTAACAAAGCATAACAGAAATGACGTTTTCGAATCTTCATGTACTTAACGATTCCCTTGTTTATTTCCCATTTCTTTTATTTCTCTGTGTATAGAAAAGAATGTCTATTTTGTACTGTTTCTATCTTCCTAATTAAAAAGAAAAGCATTTTTTGTTTGCCTAAATTTAATTCAGCGTTGTCATTTTTATGTGTACTCTGTATTCTGCTGCTTGCATTGCCTCAACATCAAATACCAGCTAGTTGAAAGAAATGAATCAAATCCATTCGAACTCATCCATTTGTTTTCTATTATTCGAGAATCATTCACTCAGATCTAAAGCATGCTCTTTTTAGTTTGGGAAAGCAAGGCTGTTCAAAAATATAAGATAACCATAGTCCCTGCTGGAAATGAATACAATGCCAGCATTTTCCACCAAAACACAGCTGCTGCTGTTGTAACTTGTAAAATTTGGGAAAAGCCGCTAAATTCTTCAAAACAAAAAAGCATACTGTTTTAAGACGCCATATTTTGAATTTAACATTATGATACGTTTTCAAAGGTGCATCTAATGAATCAGTACAATTAAATATTGCACATGCACACAATCAAAGAGATCTGAAGTACTTGATTAATGACTGGACTAAAGCCAGTAGATCGCCAATAATGGTCAGTGGTTTATCTGCTCAACTAGTTTACTCAAACACATTTAGGCTTCTGCTGTCATGTGTTTTGCACTCCGCTTCAAACATACATTTTGTAATTGCTTTACCTAATTACACGTACTAAACAGCAGAATAAGGCACTCTTGTGGTGAGGCGGTCTGTCTTATTTCTTGCCAACCAGACATATATTTATTGAAGCCTCAAACTAAAAAGTATAATGCCAAGTTTATGTGCAGACCAAGTTTAGCTGAAGTTTTATTTTAATTAACTAACTAACTGACTCGTACGAGCAGAACAAGAACACCTTGATCTGTCTTTTTAGATTCATTTATGGAATTTTTTTTTTATGCACTAAAAGGCATAAACGTACTTCTTTTAAAGCATCTCTCATAACTCTAACTTGATACTTCACCCAAAAAAAGACAATTCTGTAATTAATTACTCATCCTGTAAGACCTTTGTTCATAAACACAGTTTGAGATATTTTTGATGAAATCCAAGTGCCCTGCATACACAGCAATACAACTGACATGTTCAAGGCCCAGAAAATTAGTAAAGACATCATTAAAAAATATATATAGTAGTGCAACCTTAATGTGCAAAGAAAACGAAAATAATGATTTCATTCAATGATTTCTTCTTTCTTTGCTGAGAGCAGGGTGTCGAGCTGCTGGTGCAGGAGCTGATGTTCTGACGTAAAACCTGGATTTGCTGCGCAAAACATATCCTTAGTAAACAAGTCTTAAGATTTAGCCAGAATGGATGACTTGCTTATTCGAACCACAATATTCAGATGATGAACTCTGAACTTTTGTTTCATTTGAGCATAAAAAAGTATTCTTGTATCTTCATAAATTAAAGTTGACACACTGATGTTGCATGGACTATTTTTCAATGTTCTTTCTACCTTTCTGGGTCTTGATCGTGTTAATTACATTGCTTTCTATGGAGGGTCAGAAAGCTCTCGGATTTCATCAAAAAAATCTTAATTTGTGTTTAGATGAATGAAGGTCTTATAGGTTTGGAGCAACATGAGGTTAAGTAAGTAATGACAGAATTTTGCTAATCACCAAGTCATATTGCAGAATTAATCTTACGGCTTTATTTTTTAAAAAACTTAACAATCTTTACATTTAGACGAATGTGGTATATAACATGACACAATTGTTACACTGTCACAGAAGCGATAATATTGGCTAATATACAGCATAAATGACAAGCGCAACAACTCTGAAATGATCAGATCTGTATATCAGGGAATATAGTGAGTCTACGTAGCATTTATTTTCCATCAGGCTAGCTGGTATAGGTTAGCTATAAGTGTAGAGTCCTCATGACAGTCAATGTCTGCCTCTGTGTGTCCATACATAATCAAAGTCAATGAATGCTGATCTCAAATCAGCACTCTGCCACTCAATCAGAATCATTTCCAGAGTTCGATTCAAAGTTGTGTGGAATAATCTGAACAAACGTAGTTCCTTTAGGGGGTGGAGGGTACTTTTTTTTTTTTTTTTTTTTTTGCATTTTGCTTTGTTTTGTATTGCTCCATTGGAAGAAGGAAAAGATTGTTGGCTTGTAGGTGAAGCATGATGTTCCTCTGGGATAGCGGGATACTGTTGAGACAGACAGAATGAGAAGAACATGTCAGAAATGTACTTTGTAATCAAAATGACTAAGTAACACGTTTATATAGACAGTATATAGTCATTTGTATATGCATGTAGCTGCTTTAAAATCATTTAAATACATGGAATACTTATCAGTTTGCAAAATGCATTTGTCACATGCCATTCGAAAATGGACTTGCGAAGGTGTAAAGGTTTGAATCAAAGACAACCGTACTGGAGGAAACATTGAGGAGAGCAAGTATTTGATGTTTGGGTTACTTCATAAACAGCTTTATTTAAATTGCTCAATCAGTTTGCTGGAATCTACATGTCATCTCAGCCTAAAGCGAAAGAATCATTCCCATGTGCACCAGCGAACACGTTGACTCATCTCACATAAATGAGGGATATTGCTAAAGTAATACAGTATGTGGTGAATATGACTAGTTCAAGGAAACCACAACCCAAAATAAATCCTGACAAAGAGCTGTTACTTTGTTTCCATTAACGGCACACCTTTTTTCACAAATTAGCCAATCAATGACCAAAAAAAACAATACCTGAAATGCTATTTTAATTGATTAAGATTATACTTCAGTGGTCTTTTAAGATATTTTCTGTTATTGGTGACTTTGGCTGTTTAGGAGTTCCACTGAGATTTTATTTTTTTATTTTTTTTTCATGGGTACAATTTATTGCTAAAATTGTTTTACATTTTGTTTGTTTGATTTAAATGCAGAATGTTAAAAAACTGCTTCACAGAAAAACTGAAAACTATTTCTATTGGTGCCAGGCTAAGTTCTGCATATCCCTTGCCTGTTCTTTTGTTAAATATGTCAGTTTATTTGATTACAAACACAGCTAGACTTAAACAGCACATTTTTTCCCAAACTCTTCGCCGAGATGTTAAAAAAGTGTGCAAATTAAGTCTGGCCCTGGGCTCAAATAATTGTTGTTGACCATGTTTGTTTCAGTTGTGTTTACAGATGAATTTCACCATCCTTAAACTACACCATACCAACTCTCTTAGTGCCTAAAAATCAATACCAACGATAAGTAATTCACTAAAGTCCTCCTCTTCTTATATGCTAAAATCAAACTGATATATATCGTCAAACTGAATTAGTGTGTGTATTTTTGTGTGTTGTATGGCGTGCATCTCTTGCACACACACACCTCTGTAACACCCCACAACTGTTTCCAATCATTAGGTTCCTGCATGTCTAGGGCCGGTCGCCTCTGATTGCACGACACTGGATACGAGATCCCGTGAAGGGCAGAGGGAGGGCGATTTACACCCCTGGGCTAAAGGAGAGTCCTCTCCACCTTTCCCTGCTTCCTGTTCACTCACTTTTCTTTTCCTTTAATGATTTTTCTTTGTTCCCTGTTATCTTTAACAGCAACACATGGTCCCTAGTTCTCAGATTGAAAACACGGTGCAAAATGTGAAATAAGGACATATTCGTTTTTAATACATATTAACTACATAGTTATTACCTGTGTACTAACATATACATAGTTACACGTGAATTTAGTTATAAATGTAGAATAAAATATATGCATGACCAGCACAAAATTATGCATACAATAACTTTATAAAAGCGTATGTTTTGTTGCTTGTTGTCGTTGAAAACCCTTGCATGCAATATATTAAAATGTACTTACATACTATCAAATCCAAAGAAGAGGCTACACTAGTAGGCCTGCGTATAACAACGGAATATCACAAGGATCATCGTATTTAGGTAAACTTGTTTACAATAAACATAGATCACATGACATGACCAAACTTGTCAAAAGGAATAAGAATAATATTTGTTCTTCTGCTAAGATGTGGAAACTCCAGAATCTTGGAATTAAAGATGAGTTTTGCACTATTTTTGTATTTTCAAAATGGCCATTATCTTACAAGATCTTGAGACAGCATGTTTGTTTGTTTTGTTAATGCATTTAATTTTCATACCATCAACCTGGGGTTAAAATCTTTTTATTTAAACCGACTGACATATGTTTGAAGTTAAACATTCCTATAGCTGAATACTTAATCCTAATTGGACAAATCTGAAATTGTTAGCATTTAGTCCATAATAAATGAGTACAGAATTTAGATCAGATTATTTCTGCAAATAATTGTTAAATGGACAATATCCAGCATTAAAAATATCCTTTCTTAAACAGCTATCATAAAAGTAATCTGTCTTGTCTGTTGTCTTTTCTTTTCTTCTTTTTTTGTAGTTTTTGTACCTTTCTGTTGTACAATAATACATAAATAAATATACAAACAGTTTGCTTCTAATGCCTGCAGATCTTTAACCAGATTCTGAGTCTATTATACAGCAAAGATAAAAATTTGCATAATACTTGGAAAATAACTTGCATTACTGAACAACCTTAGATTTATATATGTGCATTTTTTTATTTTGTATCTGTTAAATTTGCTGTGTAAATGTGGTTCTGAAACAGGTTTATTAGTCAAATAGCATCAGTTCAGCGGTGAGAGCTGCTCCAGCTGGTTAAAGGTCCAGCCACAAAAACAAGTTCTACTCAAGTGCTGCCCAAACCACAATAATGGCCAGTAGGCACTTACAACAAACCCCTAAAAAATAACTTTATGTGTTATTACTCCTACAGGTTATTATATAATTGTATAATATATATTATACAATATAATTTTATAAATATTTGAACTTGATGTTTGTTGTAACTGGGCTTCCACGATCAATGCTATTTATAACAGCATACAGTACAGCCTCTGTCTGTATGATTTCTGAGATATATATATATATATATATATATATCAGAATATATATATATATATATATATATATATATATATATTCCTTTTTGAGGTAATCATTCAACAAATGTTTAAGGTGCATGTTTGATTATGCATGATTCCACATACACCATAAATGAAGGAAAGGTAAATTCACTAAACACTCATTGTATGATGTAGCCAATGTAATAAACCCAACAAGTCCATAATCAACCAGCAAGTAATTTCTTTCATATACGTGACAGAGAAGAGTGAACTTGCAGATAAACAACTTGGACCAAAACAGATCCATGCGCTCATATCAGCTACCTTATTTCATTTATAACATTTCACTGACATACCTGTCGAGGGTTGCTCTGTGAAAAAAGTGAAAAGATCGGTATTGTTGGAAGGTCAGAGGTCAGCTTCAGGCAAGGGTCAAGTCATGGCAGCAGGAGTCAGATGGCTGTTGCTGGTGAATTTGAAGCCATAGCTAGTAGACAGACAGCGGTAGGTTTAATAATCAGAGTCACTTTCTCTGGGAGCAGAATGCAGGTTCAGAGTTTAGAGGCTGGTTGGATCTGGAGGGTCGTACGGGGGCTGTAGGGTCGTCAGGAACGGGATGGACGTCTAGTGAGTGGCAGACATGGACCAAGCGCCCTCCATCCTCCACACGGAGAAGGCGTAGCTCAGCCTTTCATGGGCCAGGTAGTTACAACTGGCCAGCTTGGCATCCATTTCATCGCTCTGGAGGACCTGGTAGAGAAAGTCGATGTATCTCGAAGCCAGTTTAAGGATCTGAATCTTGCTCAGTTTGTCTGAAGGCAATGTGGGGATGATCTTCCGTAGCGAGGCGAAAGCGTCGTTCAGAGACTGCGTGCGCTGACGCTCTCGGACGTTAGCGATCACCCGTTGCGTGTGGAGGTCTTCGTAGGGTTGCCCAGGCACAGGTGACACCGTGCTCACGCTGGGCACTAGGGAGGCTGTAGAAGTTGATGAGGAAGAGGGAGAGCTCCTCTTGGGCCTCTTGGGGCAGGAGGGAGTGAGCGTGGATGGGCCCTCGAGTGACGTCTTATCGTCCTGTGTTAGAGGTCCACCAGGCTCTTTCTTGGGACCTGTCAGCCGCTTCCGAGCACCAGCTGGTGGTGCAACGACGACGGGGCACTTGTTAGGGTGACGTTCTTGCTCCTCTTCACTGGGTAGGACCCCACCCTCGGGAAAGTCGCTACAAGACTGTTCCTCTCGCATGACGCTATGTCGTCCTTGTCAATCCCTTGGTTCAATCCTATTTTGCTACTACTCTTTTGGCCCAGTTGTGGACACGTTTACAAAAAATCACTGCAAAAAACAAGAAGGTGATCTCAAGAGGCTTACAGGATGTGCGGCCATTCATCTGGGTTCGTAAAAATCGCCGTCTTCTCTGCACTGTGTCTGGTAGCTTTAGGTCAGTTCTTGAAACCTCAAAATCACTATCTGGTTGTCAGGTCTTTTATAAAGGCCAGTGCCTAAGTCTTCAGAAGCCCTTCCTACTTTGATTGGCGATTGGTTAAGAGCTGGATTGGTTGAGGGGTGGAGCCACTCAAAGGAAACAGGAAGGCTATTCACGTCATGATTGGAGGACAGAGCCAGAGGGAGGGGCTGCGATCTAAGGTAGCGGGCAAAGACTCTGCTGTAGAGTTTTCTTGAAACTGTCTGAAGCATATTGGTTCCAGATTTCTCCTGAAACAAGCCTTTGGTCCATACACACCCCCTCCACCAGTCCGACACCCTCCACCTCCTCTTTTTTCCCCGGCACAGCCCAAGACAGACAATAGGAAGGAGCTGAGAAGCAGGCTTGCTGCTTTGCATGCCGTCTCTCAGTTGGCTTTATGGCAAGGGTAAACTGAACTTTATTTCAAATAAGCTGAGTGAAAATTGAAAAGCATGTTGCGTATCTAAGAGCAATTCTCAGACCTGTACTTGCATTTAAAGTAGGACATAATTCTGTTTCTGTGTATTGCTGATTGTGTCAAATTCATATATGTGTATATCACCTGTGTGTGAATTTGCGCATAGGTTAGTGGGAAAAGTTGCCATCTCACATGAACATGACATTTTAAGTAACCAATGCACAAACACATACAAAGAAAATAAATGTACATTTATTTGAACATTTGAACATGAACATTTTGTTAAAGCATTGCTTAAAGCATCATATCAGCACACTATTAGCTCGAGTCTGAGGAAAGATTGGGGCTGGAAACTGGCTGAGACATGAATTAAAACATCACATCGATATTTTTATTTTTATTTTGACCTATGACTAAATGCAATGTGTCAATTTAAATGACCAAACCTTGATTGTGTCCTGCCGTTGTGATTGTTAATTTCATTTCAGAATCTCATAACGAGCATCCTGCTAAACTTAAAATTGGTTTCAGAACCAAAGCACATGCTATGAAATTCAACAACACAATGAATTCATTTTTGAACAGAATTGACACTCTAATCAACAGTTAAAATGCAAACAATGGGCTTCATTTTTCAGTCTCTCTAGCAGATTAAGAAAACTGACAGATCTGTTATGTAGCCATGGGGTGAAGCAATCATTTCAAAAAGAGAGGGACAGAACGTTCAGTGGAAGTGCAAAGACATTTCTGATCATTGACTAAATGACCTAGTCATGTAACTGTATTCTATTTGTATCGTCTTACTATTTTTCTTTTTTTGGTAATAAAGAACAGGACAGAACATCATACAGTTTCAGGATTAATCAGAAACCAGGCTTTGGCTGAACTGTGTGTGTGTGTTAGATCAGTGTTTCTCCTGTATTTAACACACCTGATTCAACATTATCAGTGCATTAACAGAGGCCCCATGAGCTGAAATAAGTCCCAGATAAGGCAGAAATACAAAATGTGCAGAGGGCTATTAGCAGTTACTACATACTATGCAAATATTTATCTGTGCTGTGCTGAAACTTCTTTACCTAATTTGGTTTTCCTGGTCAACAATTGGCAAGCTTTTAAAAATTGCTTGTGAATCTCTTATCACCAAATTTTGGAGTCCATCTTTTTGTCAGCTTGTTTTCTTTCAATTAGGAATTTTTTTCTATTTATATTTGGACCTGATTGATTGTAGGCCTCACTGATCTGAGTTTATCCACCTCATTATCCACTTGTTTTCGAGGAAAAACAATATTTAAGGACAATTTTCTCTAAAAAAAAAAGATGCATTTGCTGATTAGTGAGGTCTTAGTCACACTCACACTAACAAAACTGTTTAGCTGTATAAGCAATTTTTGTAGGCTTGAACTATAGGTCAAAAAATTTTGGGAGGTTATTATAGCATGTTTTAGTACAATGTGATAACATTAACATTTTTCATAAAATAATGACAGGGTCACAATATGAGGTTTAATAAAGCAGAAAGGAAAACTTCATGCACATGCATGACAAAATTAAAAACATTAAAAGTAAGACTTAATACCATATACAAATCCCAATATTGAAATGTTATTACTCTAATATGAGTACAAATTAGATAATATTATAATATTTTAAAACCTGTAGAAACATCTTGGCCTGTCAGTATGTTTAGGTGGAACAGAAAATTAAAACAAAGTCAAAAATCTACTTTCATGGTCAGCAGCTTTGGGGGAATTTTAATAAAAGTATTTATTTCTGTAGCTGTTTTGAAAGTGAATTTAATATTACAATAGTAGAAGACAATATATCATGGGAAAATAAATATGAGCACTGTCTTAATGCATTAAAGCATGTGCTTTAACTTCAAAGCTGTGGTAAATTATATATATATATATCATTAAATGTGCATACAGTGACCCATTCCACACTGCTCCATTTTGTCACAAAGATTTGGAAGCACTTTCACTGGCATTTTAGCTTGTTTAGATTTGCACCATGGTGGTCCCTGTCAAAATCAGCCTCCGGAGCAAATCCGATCACATGTCCCTCCCACACCGCGCACCTGCGTCTGATCAAGACATTTATACACCACAACGTCACCGAAACTCTCTGACAGGAAATAAACAGCTTAGGGGTACCGGAGTTATGGAGAAACTATACGACGGCTGATATAAACAATTGTGCGAGTTTTGGACAAGAGTGGATTAAAATTGGGTCAGTGATAGTAACACAGGATCCCCTGGTGAAAGTGGTACTGGGGTCCACAAGCCTCTGGAGCCTCTGCAAATCTCTGTCCTGAATATGAAGACCAGGGCACACCACACAATATCTAAAACCGTATCAATGTTACAGCTGCTGACTGCAGTTTATTCTTGCTGTTATCTTGGCAACACTTTAGTATAGGGACCTATTGTCACTAGTAACTAGTTGCTCATTAGCATGCCTATCATTAACATATCGGCTGTGTATTAGTACTGATGAAGCATGTATTTTGCCTGATTGAGAATATTCTACATCTTTAATCCTACCCAATAGCAAAACTAACTTCCTAACTATTAATAAGCAGCAAAATACAAGTTTTTGAACCTTTAAAAAAAATGTGTCCGTTATTTATTTTATACATTTTTAAATGGGATATAATATGTGTAATGTGCTACACTGACACATCATAAAGTGATCAGTTCTTCTAAGGGAGTGTGTTATAAAATTTATGGCGCAACCCTTGCTTTTTTATGTATCTGTTTTGTCCCAACTTACATTAAAATTCAATTAAAACATGTAATGACGCATCTTTTATGATGAGCATGGTTAATTCCTGTATTAAAATGTATTCTGGTATTTTTGGGGGGAGGCATAAAGGTGATTAAAAAAAACATCAGGGTGATAAAACTGTTCAAATATTATACAAGACAAAAAAGCCTCATTAAAGGATCATTCTTGAGAAGAAAATGTAATTCTTACTTAATTACATAAATGCATTCTTAAAATTATTTTTTAAAAAGATGAGGCACACACACACAACAAGCATTAATCAATGAATATACTATAACACAGTATATGATGCTACAAACAGAACTAGGAAAGAGAAACATAAAAGAGAGCGCAACTAAAAAAAAACTGTTGAGTTTGAACCAGAGAATCTGTGGCAGGTTTGGTTTTCTTAGACCTCTCACCTTGCGTGCTACCACGTTGTTGCCTCAGTAACGTGGAGGAATTTCTAACGGGGAAAAAAACAAAAGCCCCGCTCTCAGAAAAGAAGAAAAAAGCGACTGAGAGGCCGAGAAAAAAGCAAAGAGGGAAAAAGCAAAGCACTGGTCAAATAGAACCATATGGGAGAGTGTGGGGCTGGCTTTGATCTTGGCCCACCGCCTGATTGATGCTGCGCATTTCATTTCCTCGTCAAGGCCGTGACATAATGTTTCACTAACACTCCAGACCTCTCGCTCTCCTCCTCCAGAGCTCTTCTTTCTCCTCATCTCGATCTCCTCGTGCCTCTGATTCACCCTGGTGCCACCTCACCGTCAAGCGTTCGGGATGAAAAAGTTCATGCCTCGCTAAACAACGCATCCATCGACACAGCAAAACATTCCAGGCTTTGAAAAGACCATCAAACGCGACACGCGAGAAAGATGTGGTCGATACACGAACTGGGATGAGTCTTTCCATATCTGAAGGTGGACATCTGCAAGGCTTGTTTGATACGGCTGCGATGACCTCACTGTTGCTAGCGTGTGGAAACAGTCGTGTCATAGATGAAAGACCATTGCAATCTGTGTTTGTGAGTTTGTTGCTACTACAGTGACAATGCAGACATAACAAACGTCCTTGTTAAGTCTCTATAAATTAACACTTGTATTAGGACATAATGGGATCAGATGAAAGTGCCAAACACTTGCAATGGTTCAAAAATATCCCTGCAGAGCCTCATCTTTTTTTATTTTGAACATTGATCTCCTAGCTGCGAGTTGCGTGAAACTATCAAAACCAGAGATGTTTTAAAATATGCCTTGGAAGGTGTCCAAGATATCCAAATAAGTTCAAGAGAATTGGCTCTTGGAGGGATTGGCATGGAAATATTAATGCAATGCATAACAATGCTAATGTGTTTGGTCTTGGCAGAGTACAGTAGATCTGTACTTTGTATTGAGCATGTAAGAAATACTGCTGCTGCACATAAGACATACTCCCATAGCATCTAAACAGGTGGAGCTGGGGAGGTGGAGGGTTTCTGAAGAGAAACACTAGCTGAGTATTTAAAGGCTGGAATACACTGCACAACTTTTAAAATCTGAACATATTTTTAAAACACTGGACATTATACACTACACAAGGATCATCTACTACTGGACTTTAAAGTTGTTCCGATCACAACAAACTCACCCAAAAACGTGTACCTTGTTGCTCTGAGATGCGCAACAAACAAAAACAAATTTGTTCTTAATTCGTCTGAAAATATCCAACATGTTTGATGTCCTCTGACTGAATGTAATCAAAGTCTGAAGCTAAAAAATTGGGGTCTGTGACCATCATATACTACCCAGTTTACAGTTGAATCTGTCAGCTTTAATCTGAAGACTGGCTCTGACTTTTCTCAACTAGCATTAACTTGTTCAGACTGAAAAATTGGGGGGAAAATTGTTTTGTGTATTCACGGCTTAAGGCTCCGTTTACACTAGTGCATTTTTGGTTTAAAACACATAACCTTTGCCATAGTTCCTTTGACCCTTGAAAACTGAAACTTCAAAATGCTGCAGAAACCATTTCAGTGAAATTGGACCTAAATGGAGACTCGGGTGCCCACATTCACTCTCTGTGTAAACAATAACATCACACTCGTTGTTGTATCCATCAATATGTTTAGATTCCCAATTTAATCGCTCCAAGCACACAGTGTATGTGTCCTGTTCACATGTGTATGATGTGTAGTGTAGACGGAGAACGTTTCTGAAACGTATTAAAAACGCCAATGTAGATGAAGATTGTTTTCATTTTGAGTTTCATGCGAGAACTAATTCTCACGAATTGTGACTTTTGTCTCAGTAAACTTCAAATTTATTTAGTAAGGAAGCTGTTAGTTTAGATATGGAGTAGATATGGAGTACTAATAAGCAGCCAATATGCTAATAGCAAGCATGCAAATACTAGCAATATTATATTGCTACAGAAACATCATATAGCATTGTCCTGTTGAGTTACATAAAAGGTTTAACTTAATAGAACAATGTGGATCAGTGCAATCAGAAATGCAGCAAAATGCATCTGATTTTTGTTTTTATAACAGAGTATTTGAAGGTGAATTGGAGCATTATGTTTTCAAAGTTACAAAGGAGTTTTTCTTACGCAATCCCTAAATGAAGGTTGTGACATTCTGTTGTCCTTCTTTTCGTCTTGCCTCAAGACTGACCTTCGCTCACCTCTCTCTCCAGAGCTCTGGGTCACCTCCACACATCTGTGAGTCATTTCCTTCTGAAAGGACTTACTTCCTGTGGGCAGTCGCTTAACATGGAGGTGTTTCTAAAAGAGGTCATGGTGGGATCATCGAAAAGGTGAGACTGATCCAGTTCCAGGTCATGAGAAATCTAGGTCTGACCTCTACGGCAGGACAAAAAAAGATGATTTAGCTTTGAAGCAAAAGTCCAAAAATGAAACTCCCTTTGTTATAAACTCACCCTCATGTCATTCCAAACTCGTATGCTGATTTTTTTTTGTCTGTTACTTTTTTTTGTCAAGCTCCAAAATAAAATCACCTAAAAAATATGCATGTACATTTTTTTCTTATTCATAAACAAGTTTGCATAAGTGTCCACTATCAAATCAGCAGATGATAGAACATAAATCCATTATTATACATCAATACTGACTTTAATAAAATGAAATATCCTGATTCTGATCTCATATATTCTAAAAACAGCTTAAATATTACTTGAAATGCCAAAGGCATCATAAACTTGATCTTCATTTGCTGACCTAACATCAAAATAAAGCAAAGTCCCACGGCACAGGCAAAGTTTTAAAGATCTAAACAGAACTGTAAATTCTGATGGATATTGCATAAATAGCTTTGGGCTTTTGTTCCGCACACACGGAATTTCCTTAAATTCGTTTTGAAGCTGCGTCTCCAAAGGACCTTTTAATGTCAGCATGGGCATCTGGTTTCTGCCCGATTCAAGATGGGTTCTTTTCATTCATGTCTTATGTAAATGCTATTGAACAAAAATAACCGCCAGGCCGGAGGATTCTTCCAATAACCGTTAACCATATGCCGCTCTAATCTTTACTGCTCTTAATTCACATCACTAATGCATCGCTTCAAACTTCCAGCAATGAGGCTGATGAGCACAACATCTCAGCTAGCACATAGAGATGAACACAAGATTTATTTACTTTAAAAGACGGGTCCTGTTTTTAATTAAATGATTGTACATATGCAATGGGACTAGCGCTAATTTGATAACTACCATAAACTATCAAATCTCCAAAACAGGGCTGTTAAATTAATGTTCATTTAGAGTGATTAATTATATTGAACGCATACACAAACATTAAAATGAGTGTAATTAATCATGTCAGCTGACCCTGAAAATTTCATGAGGAATCCCACCATCACAGCAATTAGTCTAAAAAATGTTGCAGCCATCAGTCAAATCAAATAAAACCATGTTTTCGCCCTTATGTTGTTCTAAACCTATATTCCTTTCATTTTTCTGTCGAACACAAAAGAAGGCCATTTGAGAAGTCAATGATGTTTTGAACATCATTCAAAATATCTTCTTTAGTGTTCTGCAAAAGTAAGTGGTTTTGGATTTGGAAGGACATGAGGGTGAGTAAATGATAAATTTGGGTGAACTGTATCTTTGAGTCCACATTACAAACCTCTAATGACCAAGTCTGACATATAAGACACCATCAGACAGGCTAAACTACAAAGAATGAACGCAGCATTGTTTCCCTGGATGCATTGCTGCCTGGTGCACCTTTGTTTCAAATTTTTTTATTACAGCCTAGTTAAATTTAAGAGGTAGAACTGTGTGGTAGGTTGTGGGGAAAGGCATGGTCCGCCGGGCTCATGTTTGTTCCTGTGGGAGGAGGGGAGCCAGAAGTTGATTTAATAGCGTTTCCACTTCAAAGTGGCCGTTATTGCTGGGTTAGGGTCCCCTATTACCTGCACAACCCACGGATGCTTTAACAAGCACAGAGGAAAGGAAAAGTCTCTTTGAATACTGAACCTCTGTTCCAACTGGGTCTAAATGAGAATTACAATTACAATTCCTTATTATAACTGTGGCTAATTCACACAAAACGTAAGAACATTCGTTTTTTGAATCACAGTAAAGACCTCCCAATAACTTGAAATGATGCCAGTGATATTTATTATTGACTAACCCTGATTCAGTGCCTAGGATCTGTTGTTTAGTGTGTAGTTTTCTTCATTTGGTCCACCGTATACTCACAGTTAATACTTTGTGAGAACCTTTGAACACATAATGAAGTCCACCTTGAAAAACGATGGTTTTGTTTCACTTTAAACCTAAAAAAAAAAAAAACACGAAAAAATAGTTTGAAAATTATGTGAATTTCTTTGCACAGAGGAGCAGATGTTCTCGCTCCCACTGAAGCACAAGATGCCCGCTGGATCATTATCAAATCACGATTGTCAAGTTTTATTCATCAACTTAAATACAGGCATCATTATAGAAGAGGAGACACAAAATTCTGAAATTCCAAACTCAGTTTTACTTATTGTTACACTGATAATATAATATTGTAAGAACTGCATAACTATTATTATGAACTAAAAATGCTTTTTTACAAAAGGCATGTTCTCAGATTTTAGGCCCCACGTACAGCATTTATTTCAGCCTTCATGTAATACTCTAGAACCGTTGCAGTCCTTCAAAAAACAGCAGATTGATAATCCTTACAGAAACACTTATTCTTTCAGTGTGTGTCGTAATGCATCAGAAATGTGTTAGACCACAAGATGGCAGACATGCATGACACTAAGAGTGGTGTTCTGCCTGGTGCCTTCACTCCCAGCTGTTCCTTAACTCCCAAGTCTGTGAGGAAAATGTACTAGGACTATACCGATTGCTAAAAGATGACTGAATATATGAACCCGGTTAAAAAAAACTAAACAAAAAAAACTAAGGTCCTTGATAAAAATGAATTCATATCAAATTTAAAACAAATACACATTCTGAGTAATCCAAAAACTTTATTTGAAATATCCAAATATCTAAAATATTGTTTGTCATTTCGATTACAAGTATTCCACATGCAGCATGAATGCGAGTTCATTGATGATGATGATGATCAATTCCACTGAAACATTTTAATTTCATTTTCGTTTCAAACCGAGAGTGCATGTCAGATGAGAATTAGCATGATGGCTCTAATTATACCTGACGCACAGGTTCGCATAGATCAATTTTGTATTTTTAAACTGCTATGATAATTCTATCTGAAAGGCTTTGCTTAAAGATTCCCAGCAGCAACTTCACATTCTTTTGAAGAGACAAGAAGACAGTGAGAGGGTTTTTCTCTTTGATCACAACACCTCCCACAAATCAAACGAGAGCAGCTTACAGAAAAAAGACTTCCGGTGGATTCGATATATCCTACAGATGGGATACTTTTCCTGAGAGAGCGTCAGTTGTATGACTCATTCTTAAGAGACACTTTTTCGAGTTTGATAAAAGAGAGAGAGATTAGCTCTAGACTTTGTTGTGCACTTACAAACTTTTTTTATTCATCTTTACGAGACAATCTGATGCACAAGTATTTAAGCTTTGAAATAAAAGTATTGTCTTCCTCTGAATCTAATTTCTTCATCAAATATGTTTCTAAATGTTTCAATACAATCAGAAGCATTCGATTGTGATCCCCTCTCAAAACGGCCATAGCGTGACTGTGTCAGACCACGTCATTTTCAGACAGTCACATCCTTCCCTTCACAAAAGCACCGATCTTTTCTGGTTAGCGCGACAGGATGAAGCACTCTCAAGCTTTTCAGATGTGGCACAAAGAGAGCCCCCACATGGAGGAATCAGTGTTTACTATAAACAAGGAGAAGCATAGCACATGTTCTTTGTGAAAAATTGCTTTCATTATTATTAATTTCCTCTGTTTGCCTTTTTCTTTCAAAGACCATCTGAATGTCCACCATTGAGAACATGACGTGCTTTTTTCAAAAGCCTAATCATCATGCATAGACTACATTTTCCATGAAAGATTCTTTTTTGCCCGTAAACATCATGTCGTTACTATAAACCATTGGCAGAAATATAATTGCTTTTCTCGGCAATGTCATCTTTACCTGGAATGTTGCAGGACAAGCTCAGAACAGGCTGTACTAGTAACTGCTTCTCAAAGCCGACACGCAGAAGCGCTTTTACTCAGTACCTGTAGACATGTCTCAAAGCAAACCTGAGGAGCGTCTAGCTTTGGAGTTGAGCTGTGCGATCTGTTTGCAGCTGTACCGTGATCCTGTGTCCCTTCCTTGTGGACACAATTATTGCTTGGGTTGCATACAAAATGCTGCCAGCGCAGAGGATCCCAAATCCTCAAAACGGTGCCCGGAATGCAGGGAAGAATACAGTAGCCCAGAGACGCTTCCCAAGAACTTCAAGCTTAGCAGTATTGTGGATGGGTTCCTGGTGGCCACGACAGGTGGCGGTCTGAGAGGAGGCCCTGCGGTGCCATGCGACCAGTGTCTGGACAACCCTGTAGCTGCGGTGAAGTTCTGCACACGCTGCGAAATGTCACTGTGCCCCGGTCATCTCAAAAAACACGAGGAACGGCACCGCTCAGTGCACGTCTTAGTGGAGGTGCCCACAGAACGGGATGGGAAGAAGTGCCCGGTTCACCTGAAGGTGACGGAGTACCTGTGTGCGCAGGAGCGTCTGTTTCTCTGCTCCGAGTGCTTAATGGAGGGCACTCACCAGCACCACGAGGTGCAGACGTTCGAGGTGGCCAAAGAAGAAATGAAGAGAGTTCTTGAGGAACTGGGGAAGTCTGTGTCTGACAAGCTACAAATTACAGAAGCTCTGGTGAAAAGTGCCAGTGAAGGTCCTACAGACAAGGCTGAAGATAAACTGGTGGCCAGAGCAAACATACTACTGGACAACATGAGTTCGCTTATAAGCACATACAAGGTAAGAATGAGGTAAAAGGATGCTACTAGTTTAGATTGATGTGTTCAGCCAAAATGTGCTAAATGTGGACGCTTTTGCTTTCAGTCAACCCAGGCTCATTGGAAATACCGGTTTAGCTGCTTTTACACCAAAATTACCCGGAACAGTTTGTCCCAAAAATATTTCCCTTTCTAAAGAACTGAAGTACGATGAAGAATAAGTTAATAGTCTGGTGGCATTTCTTAATACCAAGTACACACATTTCTGACTTCTGTCTTTTAATTCTGCAGATACTGAGTTTTATATATAATAAAATAGATTATTATAATATAATAGATATTTGAAAATGAGCTTTTATGCTTTGAGCTTTTTTTTTTTTTAAGTAATAAAAACATGCAAAGATTTAAATTTGAAAGTGCACTGTATAAAAAGTCTCTCGAAGGAAAGAGTTGATTCTAAAAAACTAATCCCAAGCCATTTGATGTTCAGGTCAGCATGAAACATTGGCATATTCCCATGCACTTGTTGGTCTTTTTGTGTTCAAATTCATTTTTCACCACTAGGTGCTGTTTTCCTAGTAACGCTGTACACAAAGCAGCACTGAGCTCACAAATACTGCTTTATCAGACATTACAGACATGATGAGATGAAAATGTGACCAATTGACCTATCACCACAGATTAGCGTCACGCAAAAGAGCCGTTCAACCTTCAAAAGCATACATTTTCATTTGTTGTAGATTTGTTTTGAAGTCATTGCACAATATTTCAAAATGCTCTATCAATCATAGAATTTCAGTGCCTCTAGTATTTCAACTGGGATTTGTACATACAGAAATGTAGATAGAGGCACATATTTTCAATGAGCCTTGGTAGGTATTAGTAGTGATGCCAAAGAAATGTCACTACCACTTATGTTGAGACTAAGAACTCTACACCAGTCATGTTGAGGTATAGCATTTTAACGCTGTTTATATGTGATGTTTTAAGAGTCGTATGAGCACTGTGATGAACGACGAGCTCCGTTCGCGGGACAAAAGCTGGCAAGCCGTTTTATGCGACTTGGAGGGTTGTCTACATCAGCTGCAGGAGGCCCAAAAGTGCACCGGTGAGGTTCTCTCTCAATCCTCAGAGTTTCTCTTCATCCAGAACTACCTCAACGTCGAAGCAAGGGTCCGCCAGGCCGCAAACGTCACCATTCCTGCTCCACCTTCCCAAGAGTCTTCCAATGCCAAGCAGCTGCGCTCGAGCCTACGTACAGATGCCTTCCACGCCGAGATGAGCCTTCTGTTGGAGTACCTCCATGGCATGATGAACCCTCTAGACCTGACCTTCAATGCAGCCACAGCACATCCTAGCCTTCTGCTGTCCAGCGATCTCAAAACAGTCAAGCAGTGTGCCGGAGTTAAGAGCAGCACCTCTGGAGATCAGAGCGAGCGCTTCTCCACGGCCACTCAGGTTATGTGCTCCCAGGGTTTCTCCACAGGAGTTCACATGTGGGCAGTGGAGGTCGGTCCTGGGTGTATGTGGTCTCTGGGACTGTGCTATAAAAGCATCCCACGTAAAGGTGACCACAGCAGGCTGGGGCATAACACTAGTTCCTGGAGGTTGCAGTGGAAAAGCAAGAAGCTGACGGCGTGCTCTGACTTGGCAAATGTGGCCGTAGGTGAAGGGCTGGTCCTGCCTCCAAAGAAGATTGAAGTGACCCTAGATTATGAAGGAGGAACTATTGCATACCACAGCTCAGGTCTAGGAGGGCGAAGGCAACACCTTCATACATTTAGCGCCGTGTTTAAGGACACAGTATATCCCGCGTTCGCTATCCACTCAACTTCTGAGGAGTCGTGGATAACTCTTCTGAGCGGAGTCTGACTGACACCAAAATGCTTTCATTTTCACTCTTGCTTTATTCTCCTTGTACTTTTTCCATTCTTTATGCATTATTATGCCTAAACATATACATGTTCAGGAATGTCATGCGCATTTTATTTACTAAAGATAAACAACTTTGGCAGTTCTTGATGTATAGTGAAAATGTTGGTATGATATTAAAGTCTTCATTTAAAATGTTAAACAAATAAATACCAACAACTTTTATAATAATCAAGAAATGTAGTTACTGATACAATGGGAAATACCTTGAAAATGTAAATATTTGTTACAACCACAATTACAAATGTACTTCTTTTAAACTGTGAATGAAATGCTTGTGCAACAGACATAAGTATTGGAGAAACTGAATGAGTTTTGTTTAAATGTTACTAAAGTATAGTGCATAAAATGTGAATAGGATGAGACTTTTATGAAAGTAGTCTGCACATAGTGCGTTTTATCCAGAGGTCAGATCTTTCTTTCTCTGGGAAACAATCAAATGAAGAAACAGTGCATGAACATTATCAGTGCTTTTCAGGTTTATGTCGTAAGAGTCTCGCTTGTAGTTTCATTTAAATGAATGGTACTGCCAGTAAAACTGCCAGTAAAAGAATGCAAACTATGCATGCACATGATGAATGGGTACATTAACACCCATGGAAAAAACTACATTGTTCAGGGGCACACCGTATGTGCTGTTTTACAGATTAGATGAAGTTGTACTAAATATGCAAAAACACTTGCAGCAATGTTCGTTGTGTATACCATGGTCTGTATGCCTTCACACTGAACAGAAATAAAAGTAAACGTACATCAGCTTGTCCTGTAAAACAAGCCATACCTGTTCACACTTTCTTATCACATCGTTTAAATAGTTTTGACTCAAATCAGTCTGATCTGACATAATTCACACACACTGCATTTTTTTATGAACTTTGGCACTAACTCCTGACATTCCTGCATGTGCAGAATACTTGCTGTGTTATATATGGATTACTTGAGGTTCTTGAATTATTCAGATTCTTTGCTTTGTTAGAAATATTAAACTCATTTGTTCTGCCAAACCTACATCACTTGAACATTTTTTCTTAGCAATTAATTTAACTGATATCTCTACCGTATGGTTGAGCTTATTTTTATAAAGAATAAATCTATTAAAAGGAAGAGATTTTTTTTGCTGCTGTATCGGCCCATCTGTCTTTAGTTGCCATGCATGAGGTGTTTGGGTATTTTCAGTTTCATGTGACACCAGCAGGTTACAATCTTCAGTCGGTCACACAGAAGAAAAACTGCCAGTCACTCATCAGATAATAGGGTCAATCAAGCAATCAGTGAAGTAGGGATGAAACCATGATGTTGTTGTGAATAGGGTAGGGGTTAAAGAACAGAAATATAGCAAAATATATGAGAAATGCGCAAATGTTTATTCACCATCATTATCTAAAATCATGCGTGACCTTATGGTTGATATGTCAGTAAAAAACAAGGAGGAGCATCTACGGCTAAATATAGTAAGCCTATAATACAGACGCTTAAATATTTTTTTTTTTCTTTGTGGACCCTGAAAGTTAAGAAATGCACCCAAGATTCTAATAAAGTTAAAAGTTTGTTTATTATTGCAAAATATCTCATGAAATAGTTCTGTGAATTTAAATTGAGTTTTACCATGGACTGACTTCTCCACCGTACGGTTGAGTTACATAAAAAACATCAATTAAAAAAAAAAATAAGTGCTGGACACTATTTATTAGATGTCTACTAATAAGAATTTAATGTTAAATCATTTTTCCACTGTCTTCTTTTAGGGGTGAAAGTTAATTGTCAACAGTATTTTATCTACAACAGCACCATCTACTGGTTACAGCCAACCGATTCTTAATCATTTCTCTCTGCTCAGTTCCTCACTTGCATATATAAACTGGTTATAAATCAATTTCTAATATTAAACTGAAACATAAAAACAATGTTTGTCCGTCAGACTACATAACATGTTCAAACACAGATATGACAAAACAATGGTAATACAGCAGATGGTAATAGCTGACTTGTTATCACGCCTGATGTGCCATAAGGAAAAGACATTTTACAGTTAACCATTAACTTCATACGACTTTAACCCTGAAAGACCGCGGAAGAGAACATCAGCAACACGAACGTAAGTGAATAAACTTTTAAAAGAATAAAGTTTCTTATGTGTTCGATCCAGTTTTAGATAAGAAGCATTTGTGTGTGTGTGTGTGTGTGTGTGCGTGTGCTTTCTGATTTGTGTTATAAGCTGATTAATGTTAAAAAAAACTTAGTTCTGAGAAACGTTTGTGTAATATATGTTTGGTTTATTATTCTGTTAAGCAACGTTGAGACATTTTTAAGTGTGGCAAAAATTCTAAATATTTTAGGCTTGAGTGTGTGACATTGCTTTATTATAAATATACGCCTTGTTTACTACTACTGTGTATTTTGTCACTTTTAGACAGACACTAGAGAGGATAGCAGTACAAAATGAGTGACATAGATGACGATAGCGAAATATACTTCTCAGTTAAAGTGAGTATTGCAATGGTTTCTAATTGGTCTAATTGCCAACAATGTTGTGTCATTTATTAAGTAATGCTCTAAATGTGATACACTCTTAAAGCTGCTCACTCACATGGGGTTTGTGGATTGCATGTAGTTTTTGGGTCGTATCCAGGTGGTCCATCCAGGTGGGATGCAGTTTCTGACAGATGCAGTGCAAGCCCTAGAGGTAATAAAACCATAAATGTCACTGTACAGTAGTCATTAGAGATAGAGATATTATATAACATGATCCTTTGTCCTGTGTCCGATATTACTTCCCTTCCCTTTTAGGATCCAAACATGGAAGAGAAAATGAAGAAAACTAAAGTACATCTGTTTCTGACCAGAAGTGCTATTGATATTCTAGAGCATAAAACAAAGGTGTGAATGAGGGCTATGTACACAAACTCAGACAGTGATACACGTGTACGATGGAGACGATAACCGTCATTCACTGTCTCTCCCTCTCGTTTTCTCAGTTCATGCTGTACTCCTGCGCTCTGCCCTCTGTTTCTTTCTGCGCGGTACATCCGACTCAGCCCAAAATATTTGGCTTTGTGGCCAGACACCCAGCGGCGGACATGTACCACTGCTACATCTTCCAGAGCAAGAAGTTTGTGAGTTCTGGAAACCCTAGATGCATCACATTTCATATATTCCCATTACTCTCATTTCACATTTAAAATTGTGAGGCCCTTATTAGTTTTCTTAGCCTTTTTTAATTTCCTGTCGCCTCATCTGCCTGGGAGTCTATGGGAACCACCTGAACTGTTATAAAGGCAAGTCAGTAAAAACTTTGGCTTTGTAAAGAAAATATACACAAAGTCGAGTCCAAGATAGTCAGTTCCACCATTTTTTAAGAGTCTTGATGTTACTTTTCCCTCCGTAAAATTGGGTACTGGTAACAGCTACTGTAAGTAACAACAATGTTATTTCAAGTAATAAATAGTAAAGAAGAAGACCTGCCACTTGAACTGAAGTGCTACAGTTATCTATCACAAAACATTAAAGAGCCACACAATTTATGGTTTGAATTTCTTACAAAAACGAAAAAATGACCATGTTTCGCACCAGAAGTAACCTACTTTGGGCAGCTATTTTCTATGCAGACAATAGACACACAAATACAGCTCCATCACATTGAACAGGGACAGACTGTACATTTCTAAAAGTGTTTGTCAAATTTAATAATAGCAGTAAAAATGAAAATGAAATCAAATCATAAAGTCCAGTTTTTAACTCAAACCATGAAAAATCCAAAGTAACTATGATTGCATTCTAGCTGCACATTTATATTGAACTATGACCCTGGTGTTGCTAGTGCATGCTTTATTGTTTATGCTAAGAGAAATCAGACCAGAATTACCTTCCTATTACAAGCCACTATATTCTCTTGTTTTGTGTTCCTACACGATTTTTAAAAGATTGGGGTCAGTAAAATTGTAAATAAATAAACGTATCATTTAGCAAGGATGCATTAAGTTGCACAACTTCTACTTCCAATAAGTGCTGTTCTTTTGAACTTTCCATTCATCCAAGTCACAGCAAAAACATATTACGCAGCACAGCTGTTTTCAACATTGCTAATAATCAAAAAGGAGAAAAGCTTACAAAGTCAGACATAAAAATCATACTATTTACACCACAGCTCCACCTTGCAATGTTAAATCTTACCTTAAATTCTTTTTTAAATTGATTTAAATTGAGTTGTTTTCTTTCTTTCAGTCCCATCTGCTGGTGTCTCTCATTGGTGACACCTTTCGGGCTTATAACCAGGATGAAAGTATACAAGGCAACCGTGACCTGGTGGTGGAGGCCCTGAGACACAAGGTGACCAGTCATCAAATATAATACATGACAGAAACGCCTGAAGCTCAGCAAATTTACTGCGTCTTAGCACCACATGACAAGATAAGGTGGCACACAAAGCCGGTACAGTTCATTCAGTTAAATATGAGTTGTGTTTGGAGTTAAAATACATAGAAAACTAAACTAAAAATAGATTAGAACCCGCAGTGACTCACACAGTCAAAAAGTGATTTATTGGCCTTTCAAAGGCTACAAGGAGACATTAGGTTGTTTGTTGCTGTTGGTTGTTGAGGAGTGTCTGTTTAAATGCCTAAATCATCTAATATGTCCCTCTGTTGTTCAGAATAAGGTGCTGGAGCGAGAGAATGCACAGCTGAAGAGGAGACTGCAAGCCAGTGGAGAAGTGGGTTATGTGTCAGGCTGTGAGATCACAGTAATGCCACAAACACATTATAAAGCATGTTTGTTATGTTTACACGCACTTATCTGCGTCCTGTATTCAAACTATGTACTGCTAAAGAGAATAATTCCGTCAACCATCAAAATCATTTCTGAACCTGCATGACTCACTTTTTTGTACATTTTGAAATATGAAGCTCCATAATGAAGAAGATGAAGTCTTTTCAGTCTCTTTCTTACCCAAATAAGAGAATGACAACCCTTTAATGTGGGGTTTAAGAGAGCATTTTGTTAACGCGTAAATTTGGAATGATGAGTCTACAGTATTGAATTTATCACTTATCTTGCAGAATGCTGCTGGAGACCAGGGCGTTGATGAAAATGAGTCTGATCTTGATAAAATTTCATTTCGATCAGGACAGGGTATGTAGCTACACAACACACTTACTGTAATATCCGTATATATGAGGACTTCCTGTTTGTATTGGTTTAATTGTACCACAACAGTATACTTTGTATATGAAGTGTTTTTCATGTGTGAAGAATCCCACCATGTTTTATCATGGTTTTGCTTGTTATTAAGAAATTTGTCCCCATAGATTGGCTTTGGTAATATGCAGTCTTTTGATTTGTCTGATTTTTTACAGTAAGATTCTTTTCTGAAGATGACAAGACTCCTTTGCACAGGAACTTCTAAGAGGAAACATATAAAATCACATACATTTTCAAGAAACGAGAGATTAAAACTGAAGCCACTTCAACGTATTCCTAAGAACATAAAAAAAATAATAATAATAAAAATAAAAAATAAGTTATATAAAAATGTGTTATTTAAGAATAGCCTAATTGTTGGTGGGTTGGTAAGGCAGTTGTTTGTAACTCAGTCATATGACATTTTATCCTGCTGACATCTAGCATTGGTTTACAGTTGGCCTATGTTTTACATAATCAATATGATATATGTACTTTCTTATAATTCCATTGCAAAACCATTAAAATCATCAATACTGACGTGGGCTACAGAATAATACTGTAACTTACACTATGTTACATTTGAAGTAGCTACTTTTTAAATTTGGGAATGGAAAAAAAGTTAATTGAGCTTCTTGACAGCTACTGGGTTTTGTGTAAAATGAATATTTTTTTCAAGAAATTTGTGACGCAAGATATTTCTAGTGCATTTTGTTCATGTTCACTTCACCTGAATAACGTTCAGTTACGTGAGAGAAGCAGTTTTATCATCTGACTGCAAAGTGTTTAATGTTCATATCTTTCTTATACAAAATATGGCCACCAGGCACCGGCCGTCCATATAACGTCAGATTGGCGTTGGATATAACTTCGGACAGACGTTGCATTTTGTATCAGTATTTGACGTCAATTTGATGTTGGCGCTTGCTGCGTCCGAAATCGCTTGCTGCTTAAGTAGGTACTACATTTAGAATTGAACGTACTACCCGACCATTAAAAAGTATGTTCTAGTATGAATGTGGGTAGTATGAATGGAATTCGGACGCACTACATCCGCCATATTGATGTTTTCATGCGTCATCACAACAGCGCGCGAAAATTTATCCGTTTTATTTCGAATACTATGAATCGTACATACTACTCGTCTCGCATACTGTTTTTCGCGTACTATATAGTAGGGAAGTAAGTGATTTCAGAAGCAGCGTTAATGTTGGATTTTGGTTACCTAAAAACAACAAAATATCAACGTCAGGTGATGTCGGTATTGGGCGTCAATTTAACATTAGACATTAAATTTGTGCTGAATTATGGTCATCTTAACCAAATGTCAACGCCTTATGTGTGCCTGCCATAGCTGGATAATCAAATCTCGCGCGCGTTTTATGATTTTTTGAAGGAGTCATTTATGGGAAAACGGTTCAAACTCAAAGATAATTCATACTGGATGATAAAAACAATTTTCCTATTTGGAAGCCGCTTGCTTTGACCACCAGAGAAACTGAAATACCACGACAATAAAATATCATAAAAACGGCATAAACCTTTTGTGTGAATTAAAAAAAAACACCACACGTCCATAACACCTAACAAAAACTCAACAAAACATGCAAAAACAGCTTCAAAAACCCACATGTCAATTAAAAATATATTTTAATTGCAATCAATACATAAAAAAAGAAGAAGCCTGTTATGTGATATTTTATTCAATCTGCAGGGTTTGTTTGTTTGTTTTAGTGGCTTGTATGTTTTTTGTTTTTTAATTATGCAAATGTCTTATTAAAAGAATCTATAGACAATCAGGTAAAGCACTCACCATAGATGTATACGTCTATATGAAAGATACACACAGGTTCCATGGTTAATCCACTGATCTAGAACAGAGAATATTATAGATATATATCATCGCTTATCTTTGTAAACAAAGGTTTCGAAGCTTCACGAGGCAGAACTTTGAAAACAACCATCACGAGAAAATAAATTCGTAACTTTTAGCGATGCTACTACCCTTCGTGAATTGATCAATAAGTATATTTTCCGATTATGACGCGCGGCAGATGGCAGTAGAGAGTCTCTATTGATCCTTGACTCCAGAGCAGAGGCAGAGAGAGATACGAACACAAACAAACGACGCTCCGTGGACTGAAAGGAAATCAAAAGCTAAACTGCAATTTAAAGGTAAGCAACGCCTTTTCGGTCTCACGAGCTTTACCTCAAAATCTAAACAAAATGTAGGTTTCTAGACGCAAATCACAGTTCCCTCTAATGCATGCCGGTAGTTTGACAACGTGTACAATTGAATGAAGTTGCTACTGTCAGCTCAGCATATAATAGACTGGTCTGAACCAGACAAACTGAATTTGTTTATTACAGACAGAGGGAGACGGGGCTGGTTGGTTTATATAAAAAATGTACTCTTTTTCTGAATTCAAATGACGTAACGAGTCAGTGATTTTTATGCTGATTACCCTATTTTTTACCCTATTACCCTATTTAAAATGTTAAAAGTAGGCAAGGTTAACCTTACAGTAGCTGCAAATCCTTCATCACAGCTCTTTTTACTTTAAGATCATTCTGAGGTTAAATACAGGTTTAAAACCATAACAAGAAATAGTTTAATAGCTATGATCAAATCTATGCATAGCTACGACAGGAAACCCTGGTTTCAGTGCCTCGGGAGAGAAAAATACAACAGTTAAACTTAACAGATGAAGCATATATGCATAAAACAGTTATTGTATAAGCATGGGTCCTATTCTATGTCCTGTTTTAGTGGCTGGTATCTGGTTTCATCAGAGTTTGGGTGAGCTTCTCATGGGTGCATTTGTGTGCCGGCACGGCAGCTTGCTCCTGTCCCGTCACAGCAGGGCCAGTCACAAGGGCTCTCTGATGGGTGGGGATGACTCTCTGGATGGTTTGGACAGACAGGAGGACATTGCTCAGTTTCCATATGTGGAGTTCACAGGCCGAGACAGCATCACCTGTCCTACCTGCCAAGGTTCTGGACGTATCCCATCAGGTATTGGTGTCAAAACAAACACAGCTTACAGCTGAGTTTTAAAGTAAGAACCAAACATGTCCACTTGAAAACCAGATGGAATAAGTTTTACACACAAAGGCAATTATCCCAGTTTTAAAACGACTTTTGTTATAATTCACTTTTTTTCCCCAAAAATTCCTTTTGTTGTAATGCATCTATTAGTATTATTTTATTTATTATTAGTGTTTTTAAGTTTAATCGCATCCAAAAATGTATTTAGTCAGCCACCAATTGTGCAAGTACTTCCATTTAAAAAGATGAGAGAGGCCTGTAATTTTCATTAGAGCCCGAACGATAAAGGATTTTGAAAGCTGATACGGATACAATTTGTTAACCTTTGACCTCTGTCATTGCCAACAAAGGATATATAACAAAGTATTGAGATAAAAAAATGTTATTGACCAAATACTTCTTTTCCACCATAATTTGCAAATAAATTTTAAAAATCCTACGATCTGATCTTCTTTTCTCATTTTGTCATAGTTGAGGTATACCTATGATGAAAATGACAGGCCTCTATGTATTTTAAAGTGGGAGAACTTGCACAATTGGTGGCTGACTAAATACTTCTTAAAATGTATTTATTTATAATGATGAATATACAGGTCCTTCTCAAAAAATTTGCATATTGTGATTAGGGCTGGGCGATTTATATCGAACGATATATTATGCGCATCTCGTCAGGAAAGCCGGTTCTTTGATCCGTCAGCTGTCTTCAAAAGGAACGCCAGCTTATACACAGAGCCGTAGATCACTGAGAAGCTGCGCCATTGAATCACCCGCGAAATTTAATGCATAGCTTGTCAGTGATGTACGGCTCTGTTCAAAACTGGCGCTGCATTTAAAAACAGCTGACGAAGATTTAGCGCTAATCAAAAAAACGGCTTTACTGATGAGATGCGCATAATATATCATTCGATTTACATCGCCCAGCCCTAATTGTGATAAAGTTAATTATTTTCTGTAATGTACTGATAAACATTAGACTTTCATATATGTCAGATTCATTACACACAACTGAAGTAGTTCAAGCCTTTTATTGTTTTAATATTGATGATTTTGGCATACAGCTCATGA
>JAUYWG010000061.1:2513602-2526620 GCA_034779775.1 Enteromius afrohamiltoni | reverse complement strand
TGTATGCCAAAATCATCAATATTAAAACAATAAAAGGCTTGAACTACTTCAGTTGTGTGTAATGAATCTAAAATATACAAAAGTCTAATGTTTATCAGTACATTACAGAAAATAATGAACTTTATCACAGTATGCAAATTTTTTTAGAAGGACCTGTACATAGTAATCTGTTAATAAAATAAATCTGTTTATATATTAAATAAATTGATGTATAATATAAAATAATATTATATACATAATACATTTACTCAGTGGACATGCATATGTTATGTTAACTAATAAATTCATAATTTGACAGCTCTAATTATTAGTATGTTTACACTGTATTTGACATTCGTATCAATGGTAATAAATGATTTCTGTAGAACTAGGTTCTTTGCTTTAGTGAAGGGATATACAAATATTAAAGTATTTCTTATATTTACATTTAAGTTCTAGAAACAATTTAACACAATGCTTGCATCCATTCATTAGGTGTTGTGTATAAACAACCTGTCACTCAGCAGATAATCTGTAGTATTTATTAAGGTCATGAGGTTGTATAGATGAGCAAATGCACTTTGGTGTGACTGTGCATGTTATCTAAACTCAGTTTTTTTTTCTCTCTCTCTTCTCTTTCTTTTAGGGCAGATGAATGAGTTAGTTGCTCTGATCCCCTACAGTGATCAAAGATTACAGCCAAGGAGAACGTAAGTGATCACACATATTGGAAACACATCTTTTTTGATGTGTGGTAATTGGATGGTTGACCTAAAAATTAAAATTATATCTTTTGCACACCATCAAGGTGTTCCAAACATGAATGTGAGTTTCTGTGCTACACAAAAGAAGATATTTTGATACCACAGACTTGACTTCCATTGTATGGAAACAAAATATTATAGACCAGAAAGTGTTTGTTTACCCACATTATTCAAAATATGTTGTGTGTGTTCAGCAGAAGAAAGAAACTCATACAGGTTTACATCTCATACATCTGGAGAATTTTAATTTTCATTTTCAGTTTCTTAAAAAAAAAAAAAAAAGGTCTTAATAGGCAAAAGTAGATTCTTGATTTTGCAATTCTTCTCTTAACAGGAAGTTATATGTGGTGCTGTCAGTGATTTTGTGTCTGCTGGCGTCTTTTTTGGTGGCATTCTTCCTGTTTCCACGTCCTGCGCTGATTGTTGATGATGGCATTCGCTCTGTGACCCTGCACTTTGACCGCAACAACAGCAAAGTGATCATCAACATGACGGTGATTTCTGGTTTTATGAAGAATTAAACTTTTATTCACCTTTGAAGCATCCTAGGTGTATGTGACTTTCTTGTTTCAGATTAATCCAAATCAGAGTTATGATAAAAATAGTCCAGACCTCCAAGACCGTTACACTTCGGAAGAAGTCACCCATTAAAACCCATTCAAATACTTAAAGTGGTCTGGGCAATTTTTTTTAATATCTCCAAATGGAATCCTCTGAAAAAAGAAACTATCCCTTTAATTAATAAAAACAGGTTTAAATTGCCCCGAGGCCTTTCTTCTCAAGTCTTGCTATTTGGAAACAACATGGAATTAAAATAGTCTCCATTCAGAAAATGAGATTTCAGAAAAGAGATTCTCTGCACAGGGGAGAGTTTGCTCTTTTCCCAGTTGACCTGAAGCCCCAACCGTTTGAGGTGCTTAAGCACCAGCTCCCTGTGATCGCACAACTGCTCTCGCAAATGTGCCATAATGAGCCAGTCGTCGAGGTAGTTGAGGATCCGGATGCCCATTTCCCTTAACAGCCCAAGGGCGCCCTCCACGACCTTCGTAAAGACTCATGGTGACAGGGAGAGCCTGAAGGGGAGGACTCTGTACTGCCATGCTCGACCCTCGAACGCAAACTGTAGAAACAGTCTGTGTCGAGGGAGAATCGAGACATGGAAGTAAGCGTCCTTCAGGTCGACCACTGCGAACCAATCCTGGAGCTGAACGCATTTGATAATGCATTTCTGTGTCAACATTCTGTACGGCACCCTGTGTAAGGGGCGGTTCAGAACAGGCAACCACCCTTCTTTGGCACAATGAAGTAAGGGCTATAAAACCCTGACTTCATCTCGGCTGTAGGGACCGGCTCTATGGACAGCAATCTCCTCACGCAGTACAGAGCGCTACAACAGTCTCAAGGCAGGCCACTGAACCTGGGGGGACGCCGGGCGAACTGAATCGCATAGCCGAACCGGACCGTCTGGAGGAGCCACCTCGATGGGCTGGAAAGCGCAGCCAGTCTCGTCGATAATAGAACCATTGGAGTCACCAGTCTGCCAGAAGGTGTGGAGATGAGCAGGGCAGCTGTGTTGAGCAGAGGAGTTTCCCGCTGCTTGTGTCCCCGGAGGGAAGCAGTGCACACTGCTGCCTCGACGTAGTCTCAGCAGGCAGTGGGGCCGCCATCGCAGTACGGGGGCGCCCTTGGCGACGAGCAGACCGAGGCTGGCCCTGCGGCAGAAAGGTGGTAGCTGGAGGGTCACGCCGGGGCAGGAAGTGCTGATTAGCCTCTGTCGGCTTCTGAACTGCGGAGAACTGCTGTGCAAAAAAATTCTCCACAGTGTCACCAAATAGGCCGGCCTGGGTGATTAACCTTCGTCGCCCGGAGAGCAAGGTCGGTCGCCGAGCGCAGTTTGTGCTTCATAGCGAACCAGGGCTCCCAAGCAATGACCCCAGTCTGTCGTCACGACATAACGTCATATATACTTATATATGTCACGTGTCACAGCAATCTTAATGAAGGCTGATGAGGTAGATATCACAAAGGTAATTTTAATTTCCAGAAAGTGGTTACAACACCTACGTAACTTGCAAAAATAAAATTAAGGACCGACAAACAGAAAGGGGCAGGCAAGACTATAAATGCACACACACACACACACAATTCATGAGTCCGCGCTTCCTTAATAATCATGTAAAGCAAATTTGGCGTGCTGTCCGGGGGACTCGTTCCCCGTCTGCCCCCCCAGGAAGGCGCGAGCAGGATTAGTGGAGGAGAAGGGGAGGGATGCGCAAAAGACGAGATGTGGAAGTGAAGGAAATGGGTTTATTTGTACTAGAAGTTGGGTCGGATAACAAGGGGTTTGATTAGGTAATGCGGGCCGGCTGAGATTAATCATCCAGCGCTTCCTCCCGAAACTTTGTTATTTGCAAAACATTCACTTAGGGAGAACTGAAGACAGTTGAGCAGACACAGGTGGAGACAACTTAACTAATCAAACAAACATGAAATGGAAAAATGTCCAAATAAGGGCAAACGGGAAACTGGGGAAAATGAGACCAAAACACAGAATGTAATATTCTAAGGAATATTGTAATATCTTGGGGGTAGAGATCAGAACGCGCGGTAACAGCTCCTCCACATCAGCCATGCAGTATTGCACTGAGCGTTGGGCACAATCCCTTCCACAATTAACGTAATGTAACGTTTAACAGCCCCATCTCAACAATCGCATTGATTTAACGATACACATTGAATATACCTGGTCTCAGATGACAGTCCTCCTCCAGTCTCTGAGTGGGACATTTTTGTAGTTTTCTCCTGTTTATTTGGTCTCTTTGCTCATCGCCATTGTTATTGCTCTCTTCCATTACGCAGCCCGCACCAGCCCGCACTGGTCCGCACTCGCGCCCTCAAATCAAAACACCGCCATCTCCTTCCGTTTGTTGGTGACAGTCACAGTAATGCAAAAATCATTGCGAAAAACGTGGCATAAACTTTAAAATTAATTAATAGAGGGTTCGAGGCAGAGGATTTCGCCTCAATCATTTTTTGGAATCGAGTTACTCGAGGAATCGTTTCAGCCCTAATTGTATGTGCAAAAAAACTAAGTTCTGATATTATTTGCTTTCATGCACATAATTGACAATAATAAACACAAATGTTGTCTTTGGATTGTACTGATTACTGTCTGGGTATTTATTTTTTTTAACAGAGCTCTCTGAACGTCACCAACTCAAATTTCTTCACGATGTTGGTGGACAGCGTAAGCTGCCAGGTGCTCTACATGAAGACAGTCATCGGATCTCAACAACTTGACAATGTCATTCGCATTAAACCTCTCAGCCAGAGACAGGTGTGATGAGAGTTTTCTACTGTTCGGAAGCATATGCACAGTCAGATTATTGAAGAACTCTCTTTTGCTCACCATTTAGTTGATCAAAAATGCAGTAAAACTGTAATATTATGTTACAGTGTTTTCTCTAGGATTGTTTTTAGCTTTGGTGGCAGGACTATGACCACGTTCCTCTGCACTGAAAAATCATGTGAATTGATTTTAACTAAAAAAAAAAAGACGAGTAAATAAGAACAAATAAATTATCAACACATGAAATTAGTATTAATCAAAAATTATTTGTCCTGCAGAGGTGGCACAGAAGAACACAAATGGCTTATTTGATGAGGTTCAGATTTGGCATGAGTGCAATAAAAGTCATGTTAAGATTAATGTTTTAAATATAATAACTAAAATTCTATTTTAAAAATAAAGTTATATATATTTAGTCCACCAGCAGGTGGCGGCAAGTCACAGATTTTAAAATTCAGTCATTCATTCATATGATTTGTTCGAACTGCTGATTTATTTATGATTGGGTGAATGGGTAAATCATGAATCACTGACTCATTAGATTCATTTTAACACTTTTTTTCATGAATAAAAGACTGCTAAAGCAAATTTCGGCTTTACATTTCAAACATAACATTTATTTGAAATAAATGTATCTTTTGTAACATTATTAATATTCATACTGTCACAACTTCTGATCAATTTAATGTATTTTTCTGTGTGACTAAATAATTTCTCCCTTTCAAAAAAGAAAATATCTTTCCGGCCCCAGACTTTTAAACACTATAGACAATCTTTGAGTAAGAGAAATGACACAGACACTGATTGTTAAATGCTGGATAGTAGTTATGCTGTTTCTTTTTAATGCAGGTCAACTTCACTGTCGGTATGGAGATTGGAGGAAGTCTGTCTTATGTTTAGTGAGTATTAAATCAATGCATTGTACAAGCTAATCTGTACAATTGTACAAGCATCTGATCTTATTTTAATATAATATTTTGACTCTTTTTCTCAGTGCCTTTTGCACAATGGCAAGCATCAAGGTCCACAACATTGTGGTTTTTATGCAGTAAGTCACTGATTCCACATCCTTTTTTTGTCTTCTGGTGCTGTTCTACATTGGGGAATTAGAGGTGAAGCGTAAAACTGCCATCGCATAATGAATCAGCTTGATGTCCAGCCTGGTCTTAGCTGGTTTAAGCTGTTCAACAGGCTGGTCTTACCTGGCTTAGACTGGGAGACCAGCTAAAACCAACCTGACCAGCCTAGCCAGGCTGGGAGGTTACGTTTGCACACCGTTATTTAATGGTGTGACAACCACATTCTGTAACCGAATTCACACCTGGACATTTTCAGGATTCACAACCGCATTCTTGTTATACGCACTGTGTGAACAGAACAGAACTGGACAACTAGGGCCATGTTTACACAGCAGCAGAATACCATTGTCAGACCTGTATTCGAGTCTTGTAATGTCTTGCTCACACAGCAGCTTGTGATAAGTCTTTCAGATTTATGGACATCGCCATCTTTGATATTACTTCGGTCAGTGTCACTATGGTTACTGGTAAGGAATACGGGTTTGACTCCCGCACATGCGTACAGACAGAATTCTAAACACAACCGGAAGCTGCTGTGTGAACGAGATATTTCGAGACTCACACCTGTAAAGAAAATACAGCTGTCAATCTCAAATACAGGACTGACAACAGTATTCTGCTGTTGTGTGAATGTGACCCAAATGTGGTCCTTAAAAACTATTTTGCCCCCCGATTAACAACTTTTTTGAGTATATGTGGAGTGTTACTTGTGAAATGGTCCTGACTGCTTCTCTTACACACCTCAGGACTTCTGTGAAAACCTCCTACATGGTACGGGCGGCACAGAACACACTGGAAGCGTACCGCTACATCGACTGCGGCGCTAACTCCACCGTCCACCAGCCCTCAGGACTGGTCTGGTCTAAACCTCGCTTTCCTCAGGATAGCAAACCGCTCCGGTGAAGCATCAGCCAGCGGACGCTCATCCTCAAGACGGTTTGATTTTCCATGGCAGCTCTGTTTAATCAATTCTGACTTCAGATTTTGTGCTGCACTGAAACTGAACCCACTGAACAGAGCAGCTGTGATGTAAGAAGTGGCTTGAATTGATTCCTCAGCACAGATAATGATGGTGTGATAACTACTACATGACAAACAGAGCTCTTTTTAAAGGCTTTGCCATTTCAAGAGCTCTCGTGTTGATTTATAATCTATAATAAGGTTGTTATATCATTTTGCAGTGATTGGTAAATTAATTTAATTAAAGAATTTGTCAATGATGAGGTGCACTTTAAAATACTTTGTTTTGATGTATGAGCTGTATTGTGAAATATTATTTGATTAAGTCTTATGCAAATGTCTTTGCAATGCCAAAGGTTTCAAGTCGTTTCTCTGATTTTTAAAGTGACACTTTCGGCAATATTAGTATCAGCCACAAAGACTGTTGTGAAAAGGATTCAGATACTGAGTGTAAGGGAGCTTTTACAAAACACCCAAGTACCGCTTTGCTCCTGTGATGCCATGAAAACTGAGAATGGTTTGTTTTCACTTAAACTTTAGGGCTTTCACCAAGTTTTTAGACCAGTGTATTAGACCGTCAGGAACCGTGAGAATCAGCTTACTGGTTTAGTCTCTGAAAAAAGGTTCAAAAGCTATTCTTTAGTATAGGGACTAATGTGTATATGTTTTGTGCTAATATATAACTTTAAAGTACCAATATGCAAGTTTATATGTAAAAGAGTGTAGAGTGCAAAGGTGTACTTTTTGGAAGGAAAAAAAAGTGACCATTTTTGTGCCTTTTTTTGTATAGGTTAAAGAAGGGCAGTTGTTTCTAACTGAAGTTGCACATTTGGATAATTTGTTGCTATTTTTTTTATATTTAATCTGCTTATCTTGCCTTGTGATTTGATTGTGTTTTTCATTGTATGAACTGAGAAAAAATAAGATAATAAAAATGCTTAAAGCAGTTTTTTGTGAGTTTGTGAAAAAAGAACCCTTTTTTAATATGTTTGTATTTTTGCATAGCCAAACAAGTTTTGAACAATGACATTTTGAATACAAATCATCAGTTTCACTTCAGTAGGACCGTTTGTTTTGCACAGCTTTAATGTAATTTAGTAGCATTAAACCAAAGAACCATCTCTGAAGTGATGCAGCATCAAAAGCCCTGATGAAATCCATTTCACAAAACTCCAGAGACTCTTTGCACATGGATGGGGTTTAATAATTCATTCAGCACAGGTTATTCTATAGATATATCTTCTTTCTCAAGCTCAAGTCCATTGCATTGTTGTTTTCAGAGCTCTTTATACCCTGCAGATTTATCTGTGCAGCATTTACATCTTGTTCTGGCATCGTTTTAGTTCTAACAGCCGAACTATTGGTTGAATCTGGCACGTGTTAAGTATCTCGCTCATTTGTACTTAACAGGCTCATATCAGGAGACACTGGAATCACTCAAGGTCTAATCCTTGTCTTTTATCAGCGTGTCCGTTTGCTGTAATATGTGCTCTCGTTTCCATCTGTGATTGCGTTCTGCAGAATGAGTGAAGCTGTGGTGACCGGGGTGAGAAGGTTGAGCACCATCTCGGAGCAGGACATGGATGCTGGAGCGGAGCCGGAATCCCTCGGGTCCTTGGGGGACAGTGAGTGGGCAGGATCCAATGCTTCGCTCTGCTCGCGGGGGAAACCCAGCGTCCAGAGCAGCACCTTCACCTCCTTTGAGTCTTATCAGCCTGACGCTGCAGGTACATCTTCAGTGCTTCTCTTTTTGGATGGTAATGGTGTCCAGGGTGTAGACTCTGGTCTGGGACAATGTCCGTTTACCTGTTTAGCTTTTAACTGCACTCTGCCTAATGTTGATTTATGTGTCTGCAAAACAACCGTGTGAATATTACGTAGACGTTTTATTTTAATATATATTTATATATTCATAAAGAAAATAAATTCAATAAAAATCAAAAAAATCCTCTAAAGATAAATAAATATTAAACAATAATTTTATTTGATACATATACTGAAAATGCTGATTTGTATTGCAGAAATAAAAAGTAATGAATAAAATACATTTTTAATAAATAAACTGCATGTCTAAGTAAGTAAAGTAAGTAAATTTAATTTAAAGTTAAAATGGTCCACTGACATTTCAGTGTTTAAAAAACACTTGTGATATGGTTTATGTTTTTACATTACTTATCAAAAAAAGCTAAGGAATTTGAACCTTTTTATAAATTATATGAAGTTCAGCTTGATTTGTTTAGTTTTTAAGGCAGTGCAGTATAATTTGGGAAGTTACTTCAAATTTAAGGCAGCAGCTTTTGGTTTTTAGGTTGACGTTGTTATTATAAAACCTATCATACATTCTTTTGTTTTCAGTTGTTGTTTATCCTGCAGAAACTACACAGCTAAGATTGCTTTTGGTTGCTGTTCAAAGTCCTTCACTGTTAAAATCAGCTGTTTCAACACAGGTATCGGTCACTCACTCTTGTCCCGGACAAACTTGTAAACACGTTAATTTGATGTGCTTGCAGCTCACATGCAGAGTGAAGTGCACTTTTATGAGCACTTACACCAACAGATGCTAAAAGACTCCCGGAGTGACAGAGCTCATAAAAGCCTCATGCAACATAAATGACCATAAACCTGTACTTTGATATATATATATATATAATTCTCTCACTATTATTTGTTCATATAGCAGAATAAGTCCTATATAGCAGAAGTCGGTGTCTGTAGCTGTTAGGTTAGTTGACCAGGGGAATGTATACGGTTACATTAATGGCTTCAGGTGACCACTCACTGTGCATTATGTGCTCCATTTTTGCTCCAACAACCCTTAATATAATTACACATATAGAGAGTTCCTGTCTGTAAGGCTTTACGTGTGGCATTACCCTGTTTCTGTGAAAAGTGGTAAATGTGGCCACATATGTTCCCCTTATTATAATTTAGAGGAATCATGCGCTGATGAAAAGATGCATGGATGTTCGATAATGTCTCACTTCAGCCGTCCATCTCTTATCCTGTCTGGAACGGCTGATTGCTGCCATTTTCAGTGTAATTAGAGCAGCCTGCACTTAGCTCTGTGCACAAATGTCTGCAAAAATAAATAATGCATGCAAAAAGAAGTGTTGAGGTAAAGATGAATGAGTGATGTACACTGAACCTAACAACCACCAGCACTTCCATCACACACTGAAAGTAAATATGCGAAGGAATGTTTATAAAAACGAAGTGACCACTCGAATATGGTCTTTTGCAAATGTTCATGCAGCTATCCAAAAGTATGACAAAAAGTATGCTGTCACAATGCATTTTGGACATGATGATAGTAAGACTGCCATGCTATAGCCACTGCGCTTCTGCCAAAGGGTCATTTCCATCCAGAATGAACTGTTGTATAAACTTCAATGTATGTTTAACTCAAAGTTCTTCAGTCTAGCAAGGCTCACTGTTTTTTTTTAATTATAATTTATTTTAGACTCTCTGAAACATCTTATTTGTTGATGTCTTTGCAGATGACTGCGCTTCCATTCTGCTGGCTTGTCTCTACTGCCGCTTCTGTGATGTCATGGCCATGCTTCCTGACACTTGTGAGCGAGCGTTTGGCCGCTGCTTCCCCTCTTACAAGTATTACAACACCTCAGATGAGCCATCCAAAGGAAAAGACTGGTGCGGCTGCAACATGGATTTTGACTGTGGTTGCATGAACTCCTGTCAGGAGGCCAGCGAGCTGATAGAGCTGGCGATGGAGATATCTGAGGTCTGTTACCGCTGAGAGGCTCTCCACTGTCTGGAGCAAATCATCCACACTAAGTCTGAATTTTTCATCCCAAATTTTTCGCCTGTTGAAAAATAGTTATGACCCCATTTACGTTTACACACTAAATTTGTAAAAATTGGGATTTATAAATCACCTGAAAGCTGAATATGCTTTCCATTGCTGTAGGGTATGTTAGCATATGACTCAATTTGGCATATTACTAATAACAAATGAGGTTGTTTTTATATATTTAAAGTAATAAGCGATATCTTCGAGGAACATGATCTTTGGCAAAAATAATAAATATAACAAAAAATAATAATTTTGACTCAAAAAATGTAATTTTGGCTTTTGCTACAAATATACCCCAGTGACTTAACACCAGGGTCACATTTGTGATTTCAGGCAGGAGAACCGAGTAAATAAACGTCACATATATTGCATCCTAAGTTTTATTTTCATACAAATTATGACATTGATGCTCTTATATTCTCAGATTTGCCAGCTAAACCAAAATGCAAATGTTTGGCTTATTGTTTGTGTAAAGCATGAAAATGGCCCGTGTGGGTAAGATGAGCCATGTGCCACCTGTATCATAAGTGATTGTAACATAGTAAAAACCTTTCAATGTCTTTCTACCTCTTAAGATGTTATGTGATTTGCTTAACCATAAAGTGGTGTGAATGTGCTGCGAGTCCTAAAACCCAGAAACAAGTTAGTATTTAGGTACATTCTGGATTTAGTAACACTTGAATAATTACAAGTGAGTTACCATGTTCTTAACTTTATATTACACTGTTACAAATATTAATTTATTTAGAAGGATGTAATAACACTATTGAGATACTATAATTTTACAAAAAGTATTAATGAAACTAATAATTAACATTATTACCAATTCTTCATGTAAGTGCTTAAAATGTTAATTTCACCAGCACTGGTTTCACATTAATTATGAAACTGCATATAATTTATTAGTAGTTCATGAAAAAAAAATTGTAGTTACTTATTAGCCAACAGTGAACTACCATATTCGTCTGAACATGTCTTAATAAATTAATCTGTTTCTTTTTTCTTAATAGTAGTTACTAGAATGTTAATATTGCGTTACCAGGAACCAGGGCCTCTGGGTTACATAAAAACAATCCCTGAAATGTCAGATAAAGTGTACTGACGTCCTCTGGAGGACACCATGAATGATGGTCTAACAGATCTGTTCATTCTGCATGAAAAGATTCTAAAAAAAAATTACAAATTTGTTATTTGTTAAATAATACTGATTGAAAACTATTGGTTTGCATGCATTCGTGGTCACTGACCAGTGGTTTGACTGATTAGTGGACACACAATACAGTGCCCTCCAATGAGATTTTCTGCCCATTTCAATTGTTTTAATTCAATGATAGGTTAGAATTTTGTCAATTTTTTGTAAGAAAGATCAAAAGGATAAACTTTGCAGATTTATTTTCACAGTCACCTTTGCTCAGATTTACCAAGGGTGCCAATATTAATGGAGGGCACTGTATGTGATTTGAGATGTCACTTAAGTAATAAATAAAGTCCATATTCTGAAGGTTTTTCCACAAGAGTGAAGATGTTCAGCCATTTTCATTATTTCATTCCATTATTTACATTGGCACGTAAAATTTGGGAACCCCTTGCGGAATATGTGAATAATTTTAACAAAATAGAAGACCATACACTCTTTATTTAGTACTGTCCTGAGTAAGATATATTTTTTTTTAAACTGTGTGTGGATGGTCTATGACGTTTTTGTTTTTTAATGGTTGTCCATGAGTCCATTGTTTGTACTGAACAGTTAAACTAAGCACTGTTCTTCAGTGGTCAGTGCATGCATTTTGTTTTATTTTGTTACAATCATTTACTTTTCACAGATTCTGCAAGGGGTTCTCAAACTTTTGCATGCCACTGTATTTACAGATCCATTCTCCAAGACACAAGTCCACACTTTCATTCATTGACACTGGACTAACACCTGGAGAACATGGGAAAATTTAGTTAAAATGCCTCCAGGCTGAGGTGGGACTCAAAGCAGCGACCAAACCAATGCTGCCCATGAAGCAGTTACCATACAGATCCTTTACTGTAAATCTATTTATAGTTTCCGTACAGTTCCACCCTCCACGTCACCTCAGCAGTGGCTTTGGTTACCGTCTTACGCTTGGCACGAGTCGGCAAGTGGCCAAGTTTGGCATTTCAACTACAATAATGTCTCATGATTCTGAAATCAGTGACGAAGCCCTTGATCATGTTACTGAGTTCAGACTGGTGCATGCTGATTGTACGTGGAGCAGACAGACCGCAGACGATAAGCACTGCGAGGGACGACTGTCAGACGCCAAGATGTGAGTATATGTCAATCTAAAATCATAGAAGGATTTGCCGTTACTGTGATCGTTTCCGACCAGACATACTGAGATAAAACTCTGCTCAGTGAAACTTTAAAATTTTTGCACTGCAAAATGCACAATAAATAAAATAAAATAGAAACATGTTTAATCACTTTTTATCTTTCTGTAAAAGGTTAACCTTAAAATCATGAGTGAGTTGTTTACTTCATGTCTAATTTAAGAACTAAGCTTACAGATGGAAAGCATGAGGTCAAGTTTACAGTGTGTGTATTTTAGGTAAGTGGGGGAAAGTGTATGTAGTCCTTAATAGACACTCTTATGTGATCTTACAAAAATGGTACTGGCATGGTGAATTATTACAGGCAACATGCCACAATTACTATATTCAGATAAAATATTTACATGGTAGATACTAATTCATAGAACATGATACTGTCATTGTTTTGCCAGACATTTGTCAGAAATGGTACATGTAACAGAAAAAAAAAGATTATAATGTTAATTAGAATTCTAAGAACATATAGACATATAAATATGTGTAATTATTTGTAGAATATATTCTATATGTGTGTATTTATTTATAGATAAATATGTGTGTATTTATTTATAGTAAAATAAATTAATAATTTGGCTTATGTCATAATACTTTTATAGTAGTATATAGTATATCATGCATTTAAATATATATGTAATTACACATTTCGTAATAATTTAAAATTGCAAAATGTAATATCACATAACACATAGTTTACGTGATATTACATTTTGCAATT
>JAUYWG010000061.1:2475859-2505995 GCA_034779775.1 Enteromius afrohamiltoni | reverse complement strand
TATATGTATGTATATGTATATGTATATATATATATATATATATATATATATGTATATGTATATATATAAATTATCTGGGACAGTGTATAAATGTATGGCATATTAGAACAGAAATTTTTTTTTTTTTTTTAATGTTTTAAGGGTAATACATTTGAATTTCAAGGTCTGGATTATTCTGACTATTCATTTAGTCATCAAACATGTTTTAAGAAATGATTTCACATTCTTTTGGATTATTTTAAAGTTATGCACTGTAAGATGCACTGTGTTAAAACGCATCCTCAGGGTTTATTAAGAAATGCATGAGGTGAAATACATTTGCATAACTATATAGGCACTGCATATAACAGCAAGAAGAGTTTTTGAAGGCTTTCAGCAGAGTTAAAACTGAATATTGCTTATTGCTTGGCACATTCCACAGGACATCTGGAAATGTGTTATATTTTTCCAAATGCTGTGTGCAAACTGTCCTTCCACACGTGCATTTCTTCAGCCACTGGGTTTAAAGATTATTCCACAAATCCACTGTGCTACACGAAATTCTCCTGGACCAAAAACGTTGCAGGGGTCATATGATGTTGCTAAAAAGAACATTATTTTGTGTATTTGGTGTAATGCAGGACTTTCCAAACTCCCGGTGTCCTGCTTAGCTTAGTTTAGCCCCAACCCTACTGTAATTAAACATACCTGAAGCAGCTAATCAAGCTCTTAGTAGGCATGTTAAAAACTTCCATGCAGGTGTGTTGAGGCAAGTTGGAGCTATTTTTCACATACTGTACATTTTTCTCTCCTCTAAGCTCCTAAACAGGTTGATTTGTGCAAAGCTTATTGTTCTAAAAAAGCGAAGTGTGCTTTGATTGCCCAGCTATCCAGTGCGCTGTGATTGGACGTAAATGCGCTAAACACTTTAATATTTGTGTTGAACTGTTCTGGAACAGTGTTGTAAACACAACTTAACACTGATTTCTAATTATGTCCTCTTTTGGAAGCACAAGAAAGTAGTTTCACTTTCACAACGACACACAGTGTCTCCAGAACATGGCGCCCGCAGCAACACTACAGCCAGAATAATAGCTCCGCCACCTTTCTTTGCGTAAATATTTGGGTGGTGTTTGAAAATAAACCCACTCTGTGATGTGGAAAAGTGGGGGCGTGTTTAAACCTAAATCTCCTTGGTTTTGACACCCCAAAGAGAAAGCAAATGGCATCATATGACCCCTTCACTCTCAGAAATATGAGAGTGTTTAACACTGAGAGAATATTGCCAATGATTAATAACTAAATAAAAAAATTCAGGGTCAGCTATTTCAGATCAATATACTGTGTCCATCTATTGTTTTTGTGCATTTTCATCTGGAAGATAAGATTTGTAGAGCATTTTCTCAAGTTTCCTTTACATTCAACAGAAATTTTCACAACATTTATGAATTGGTTACTATTAATGTAGCTATGCTAAGGGAGCATTTCACCCAAAACTGATAATAATAATATTTTAGTTCCTTCACTTTTTTACAATAAGAAACCATAAAAACTTTAATTCGGCTCCTTTAAGTGCTTGTTTCACACATGCTTATATCAGTGGCTCATCGGTCTTCAGTTTCCTCAGTTCAGTGACTGTTGGACGAATCAGTTCATTTATCATAAGATCAAATGCGTTTCGCTGTATTGGCTCATTTCCAGTTGGAGTGACTGTTCGATATCTGCAAGCCAATTTTGATTGAGTAACTTGTAAATCAGTGCTGCTTGAGTCATGAAGTCTTTAGATGGATAGCTTGAATTGGTTGAATTGGTTCAACTAGTTCACTATGAGGAATCAGTCCAAAGGACCGATTTATTCACAAACCATACATCACTCCGGACTGCTTTGGATTACAGGTAATAATATTCTAATAATATTCCCAATATAATATTTCTTGCACATTCTGATAATTTCACTTCATAAGACACAATATATCATTATGTGTATTAATTTCATGTTGCCTGTATGCTTTTTTACTTTTAAAGTGACAATAGCCCTTGACTTGCATTTTCTGAATCACCAATGACCATGGTTTCCGCAAAAAATCTTCTTTACTGTTCTATTAAAGGAAAAGTCACCTACGTCTTGGATAACCTGAGGGTGAGTGAATTAACAGCAGATTTTCATTTCTGGGTGAACTATCCCTTTAAACATCAACTGTCTGTCACTTAATATCTACACGTTAAATGGGAAGCATTATGCTCAAGTCATTCCTTTACAAGGATATATATAAAAAAAAGAGAAATATTCTTCTAAACTGTGCGCAAACACACTACTGTACAACCAAAGAAATCACCTTTCAAGTGCACTTTTATAGTATCCCAAAGTTGATTAAATTGTACTCTAATATACCTATGTGAAGTAACACGAATCAATCTTTCTTTTTTATGATACTGACCTTGATTATTTCTATATAATTATAACACAATGAAATTTGGGAAGACGAAACTGGAATAAGGTTAAAATACAATAAAATAAAACAAGTGTAAACATAAAAATAGTATTATTTTGCACTTGACAAAACAGGCCGTGCTTGTTCCTTAGCAGTCAACGGTGTTACCGGTTTCCTCGCACTAACAAACATGCTCGTTTTCCTCCATGTTCACGCTGTCCTTACAGCTGCTTTCGTTTGAGGCTCCGGACGAGACGGAGGTGAGGAGTGGGTCACTTGTTGCTACAGATGACAATGTGTCGTCCATCAGGATGTCGTCGAGTTTAGCTCCATGCGCCTTTGGAACGAGGCCGTAAGCATCGCTGGAAGTGCTAGAGTCGTTAAAGGTGATTGTGCCGTCGTTCAGGTCTAGGGTGCTGGAGCGGCCCATGTCAGGACAAGACGGGTGTGCGTGAGGATACATGTCCTGGGTGCAGTCACCCCGGACCGGCTCTTGTTTGATGGCTCGGGCCGCTAGCTCAGATGAGCAGAGTGTAGACGAGACGATGGCCAGTCCGTGAGCACGAGCCTGGATTTCCAGCTCCTGGATTAGCATTCAACAGATAGACAACAATGCAAAAAATACAAATGATTCAATATTTTAAATGTAACATTTACTGTCAGCTAAACTAAAGACACACAGTGAAGAATTAGTGCTGAAAAGGCATGGAAACAGTTATTTTTGCGCCTGACTTTATTAAATATGCATTTATAGGAGTGTGCCTTTGAGACACAAAATTTATGGGAGTATAGTATTAAAGTGAATCATGTGCTCATCAAATTACTGGCATTTGCACCATTATTTAATACGTAATACCAACTCTATCAAAACTTCTTGCAACCCTTCGTGTTTTGGCCTCCAGTTCTTTTCAACATCCTGTGGCTTATTTCTTTCTTTATCCTTTATTCACGACTACACTAATTTGTGCTTTGTATATTGCTTCGACAAAATAGTTTAAAACCGCTATATAAATAAAGGTGATTGAAAATTTAACACTTGGTGCCATGAAAAAAATAGTAACTAAACAAACAATTTGTATAAATAGTGCATAGTATCATTAATTCCCCTTAAAATTTTTAATAATAATATTAATTAATTTAATATTATTTTTTTTTATCTGGCCATTGCACTGAATGCTATAGTTGTATTTTATAGTTGTGTATTGATGTGTCAGAACTGACCTGTATCCTGAGCATCAGGTGGCGGTTGGCGTGTTCCAGCTTCTTCTGACGATTCTCCAGCTCTTTGGCACGCTGCTGTTCTCTCTGAAGTTTCCTGATGTAATCCACAGAGGCCTTCAGAATAGTGCCCTTGTTCCAGCGCATGTCCCTGAGCAACACACACAAGCAGCTGACACCAGCACATCTGATAGATTCTCTATCAACAGCACCAATAGCATGTATTCATCTGCTTCATGTGTAAGTGTGTATCTACTGAACACGGCGGTGCTTACGGGTCATTTGATTTAGGAATCAGAGTCCCCAGCTCTTTGATTCGATCGTTAATGTTGAACCTCCGTCTCCTCTCGACTGAAACAGATGAAAAATGCATGTTATATTACACACTTGTATTTATAAACTCAAACAAAATCACATTTACCGTAATCCACTTACACCCAAAGTCTATGGGACAAAGACTATACCTTAATTAAGTCATTTTTACAAACTGAGGGACGAATAAAAATTTTTTTCTGTTGTAAAACAGTAAAAAGTGAAAAAAAAAAAAGTTTCTGGAAGCTACCCTTCATTTGAAAGAAAACTCACTTAAGTTATGGTTGTCCTTTTTTTGCCTTTCCTTAGCAAGAGCACGAACTTCTGCCTCTGAAAAAGATAAAGGAGTTTTAGAAAAGAAACTGAAAGCAGGATGTTTATCTGCCATATGTTTTGGCACCCCTGAAATGTCCCTGCAATTGTCTTTTATATCATGTTTTCTCTCACCAAAATCCCTTTTAAACAAAATCGAAATAATTTTCTTGTACTGTTCAACTTTTCCTTTTTGAATACGTTAAGTTTTAACTTTTCTTAATTTTTTTTTCTTTCTCAGAATTGCATGAGAAAGACATAAACTTACACTTGCATGTTATAAAATTAGAATTGATACAAACTTGCACTTGTGACACAGTGTGTTGTTACAGTATGTACATTAACTTATAACTTACAATCTCACATTTTCAAAAGGGAAAAAAAGGTCAGAATTGCAAGATGTAAAGAGTTGATTTGTTTGTTTTTTATTGTGCATTTAAATTAATCTCAAACAAACTACAGTTGGGTTATTTTTATTAGGGTGAACAATACACCTAACTAACAAAATAAAACAAAACTAGGGCTGTCAAAAATAACGCGTTAACGACATTAATTATTTTTTGTTGTTAATTTTTTTAACGCATTTCATGCATGTTCACGCAATTTGACAAATTATTTGTCAGGAAAGTGGGACAACGATTGCCTCGGAGTAACTGCACTTTGCATCAGTGACACATGGGAAAGGAAGTCTTACGCTGGCTGTATTAAAAACTGAGGAGCGTCAGTTTGCAGAGGCTTGTAAACGCTTTCTGTCTGTTGCACGTAAGTGGGGCCAAAACAACAACCACTGGAACTGACAGTGTACGCGACATGGTTGCGGCAATTCATCTTACAAGTGTCACAGTGAGTCAGACTCATGAGACTTCTGAAAATTATGTATCTGTGTCCTGTTATTTATCTTTTGGTATGCATTTCAGGAAAAAAAATGTTTAGGATTCAGGTGTTGTTGCAAATAGTGATTAATCCACTGAAAATCCTGATTAATTTGATAAAAAAATGTAAGCATTTGACAGCCCTACAAAAAAAATATAACAACTATTATATAAAAAAAAAATTGAAGTTACATGTTTTAGCAAATAAACTTCATATTAATTAAGCCTTTTTTTCTAACACTTTCATTTACATCTCACAATTCTGAATTTGTATTCTGAAATTTAGATATTTTTTTCTAATATATAAACTCAAGCATAAAAATCAACATTGATAATACTCAGAAACAATAATAATAATCAGAAATGTTTCTTGAGCAGCAAAGCAGCGTATTAGAATGATTTCTGAAAGCTGATGTGTAAAAATTGTCAAATGTTTTAATCCATACAATGATGATGTTTGTGTTTTGTTAACAAGCATGCAGGGAGAGAAATCTTTGAACGTACCCACAGGAAACCCTTCAGGCCTTTGATAGCTCTCAAACTCGCTACAAGAGCTGGGCTTGTCCATCATGTGCATCATGGCTGGAGATGGATTAACTATGTAGCATACAAGCATATGTTTTCAATCTATCTAACATATCTAACATTCACATGACATTTATACTGACTTTAAAGGGGTCATATGATGAAGTTCCTTTCTCTTTGGAGCATTACAAGCTGTTAATGCATATATAAATCTCAAAACCTTTATAAAAAGTTATAAAAGTTTTTATAAAAGTTATCACTTGTCCCCCTAAAATGGCTCATTTAAACATGCCCCCACTTTCCTACATTATAGTGTGGGTTTATTTTCAAACATAGTCCTAAATGTTTACACAAATAAAAAGACGGCGGAGCTATTATTCTGGCTGTAGTGTTGCTGCAGGCGCCATGTTCTGGAGACGTTTTGTGTCGTTGTGAAGGTAAAACTACTTTATTGTGCTTCCAAAAGAGGACATAATTAGAAATCAGTGTTAAGTTGTGTTTACGACACTGTCCCAGAACAGTTCAACACAAATATTACACAGTAATGACTCCTAAAACCTAGAGAATAGTCTATCCTGGCTGTGCACAGAGACAATAAATTGGAATAATTCTACCTCTGCAAGAACAGTCTGCTGCTTCTGACTTTTAACTAAGTTACATTTTCTCATTTAAAGAACCTGCTACTTACTATACTATACTTAAGGGTAGTGTTTGTTGTTTGTCACACAGGGCACTGGATAGCTGGCCAATCAGAGCACAACTTACTTTTTTAGAACAAATAGCTTTGAAGAAATTGGCGTATTTCAGGAAAACGGGCTTAGAGGAGAAACAATAATGTGCAGTATGTGAAAAATTGAACCGCATATGCACATTGCATTACACCAAATATACAAAATAATGTTCTTTTTTGGCAACATCATATGACCCCTTTAAAAGGTGAAACATATTACAGTACATCGTCAAAAGGCCTGGAGGGTCTTAGACGTTGCAAAACTGCATTAACTAACTCATATGAAGCTTACCAGAGAATTCCCTTTTAATATTGGACAGGTTAGCAGGGCACGAGTTACTGATAGAGATTCCCGGTGGCGGCATGCCTGGGTTACTATACATGTCCAAGAGGTTCGCTGACACAGGGATCTAGAAACACAACAACATGTATATCACTGCCTTTTTTGTACTTTTTGGAGCTCACTGTGTGTGTTTTGTCTATGGCATGAGAGTGAGTAAATGAAGACTATTCACTGTTCCTCTGCAGACAGCAGTCACACAGACATTAGACCAGGTGTTGATAGCTGGATCGCACTGCTTTTTGCTATACTGACACCAGCCACAGCTCTGATTGTGTGAGATGACAGAAAGAGACAAAGTCTCACCAAGTTCACTGCTATTATAAAAATACACTTGAGTCACTGAAGTTCTAAAGTTGTAGACAATGTTGGGGAAAGTTACTTTTTAATTGAGTTAGTGTCAAAGAACTTAACTGTTCTAAGTATTAATCCCAGCTGAACACCTCGGGTGTGACTTTACCTTCAGACCTTGAGCAAAAAACTACAAAAACCAATAACTTACACTCTATGGACTAATGTATTTGGAAAAGGCACTTGGAAACATAATTCATGCATTTAAAAACTGCTTTCATCTATTTTTGTGAGGGTTTTTTTGTGTTTGATCTTACTTTTTTTTTTTTTTTTTTTTTAAAAATCTAACATAATCAAAACAAACTAATACTAAAGACAATGAATATTTGATTATATTTAAAGCAAAATTACATAAATACATATTTCATTACTACAGTGCTCTTTGCAAAATAAAAGCTAAAAATATAATATTTGTTAAATCTAATTCCATAATAAAATATTTAATTATATTAAATATTTTGCAAGAAAAAAATAATGACACACTTTGTCTTTTTGCAAAAAAAAGGTATATTAAAAAATAGAACTAGTACCGTCCATGTGCTTCTGGTGACTTCAGCTAATCAGCACGGTCACACAACATACTTATGGACCTGGGGCCTGTTCCATAAAACAAGTTTACCAAATAAGCCAGGCTTATGGCAGATACCTGTGGTCTGACTTATTTTAATGCAAATTAACTGGCAATAAGTCAGACTAACTGAAATAAGCCTGGTTTATACTCTAATCTTGGTTTATGGAACAGGCCCCTGGTTTCATAGACAGGGCTTAGCCTAAACCAGGATTAGGCCCTCATTCAGTTAGGACAATTAAGTAATTTTTTTTTTTTTTTATAAATATACTTTAGAACAAAGCATTACTGGTGTGCATCCTGAGACAAAACAAAGACACTGACATGTTTTAAGATCAGTCAGTGCAAGCATCTTTCAGTAGAGACAGCTCAGATTTACATTTAGTCTAAGACTAGGCTTAAGCCATGTCTCTGACACCAGGGGGATACAGTATAAAAATATGACTCCTTATCCTAATCACATTAGTCTTTACACGAGCTGAAGATGTAAAACAAATAAGTAAAGTAACAGAAGAAAGCATAACAGTGTTTATACCGTGTTGGCCATCTGAAGTCCAGGGTCCAATGACAGTCCCATGATATCATCATTGTAACTGGATTCCAAACTAATGATGTCATCGATGACATCGTCCATCTAAGAAAAAATCAAAAGCAAAGCAATAGATATCATCAGCTGTTGGATACAGGATAACACACAGTGAAGTCAATTAACCCTGGGTTAATAAGAGTTCAAATTAACCCATAGCTATGCTCAAAATCACTGGTTAACTAAAGAGCTGTGTGTTTCCTCTCAGTGTGCCAATGCCAGGCTCTGTCTAATCTGTTAACACTTTTGTTTTAGCACATCTCTCTCTCTCAGTGAGCTGTGACGCAATCCACGCCAGCTGCTTCAGCAAGACAATCAGACTGGAGCTGCTTTTACTGATTAGCAGGTAATGAGCTCTAACATGACATCTTCATAATGTTGCTACCTATTTATACAACATTTACTGATGCGGCTGGATTTGTGGGAAATGTGTTTGCCGTGCTCTTGGCAAACCTGTCAGGATCCTGTCGTCTCTTATTTATGGCGTTCATGTTTTGTTCTTGTCTTTGTGTTGAGCACATGCTTTTTGTTTTGTTCATTTGCCATGTGCACATTATTACATTTTGGCTCAGTTTTAGCCTCCTGATTTCCTCCCCTTTTTATTCTCCTTGTGTGTTTTGTCCTGGCCTGGTTTGTCTAGCTGCTATAAACCCTACCATAATAAACACACAATTTTTTTTTTTGTAAAAAAATTATTTATCATAAATATTTAGCAAAATATATTTTTATCTTCTCTTTTGGTGTGCTTCCTATTAAATACTGTATTATTTCACTGTAATTGTTTCTAAAAAACAATGGCTGCATTAGTATAATTGCTGCAGATTTATTTTTTGGCTGCAGATGTTATTTGATATTAATTTTAATATTCATATTGTATTCATAAATATTTATTTATATGTATATTAATTCATGATTTTCCACATGCATACATAACAAATCCATTCAAATTCTGCAAAAGTAGGATTTTTTTAAGTTAAATATTTTGATTTGGTTTGTTTGGTTATATTTTATATCCACTAAAATAATAAATATTAAATTAAATTATAATCTCACACATATATATATATTTTGGTCAGTTTTCTTGAAATTGCATGCAAGTTTACTCAACAGTTTTTACAAAATCTGCTTTTTAAATTGATGATTCTTGAGTTCAAGTAAGTTATTTACATATATTGAATTTATTTTTACGACAGGTATTACAACTGTTGTTTTAGAAAAAAACTGCTTTCAAGGAGTACATTTGGTCAGCCAAAATGGTGAGTCAAAATGATGAAACCAAATACATAAAAACTATTTTTTATGTATTTGGACAATACTGTCCAAATACATAAAAAAAAGCATGAACTCAAGCCAACAGTTGTTCTACTGAGAAAAGATTGACTCTAAAGTAGTAGCAACATTAACCTATGGATAATTACAAGCAACTCTCCTTAAACCAAACCCCTATCCAATAACATTATAGTAATTACATGCCGTTCAATAATATTACTCAGAATTTAAGTGAGTGATTACACGCTAACAGAACACAAAATAAAGTATTACCCTCTGTACTCAAATGGAAATTCATAAATTAATATAAATACAATGTATAAACATCAGATATAAATATCATATTACTTGTAAAAAATTGGACAAAATCTGCAGCAATGATGCTAATGTAGCCATTATTTTCAGAAGGCACTGAAGTGGAATATGTTTTGTATTTACCTCTTTCTCACAGTTGGAGTTGAGGGTCAGTAAGGCCATGGGACTGTTGGGGGCGCTGTTGCCCGGCCCCGGAGGCATTCCACCGTGGTCAGGGGCCTGGCTGGGGCACGGCAAGCTCACGGCCTGAGAGCCAAGCTTTCCTCCCAGTGTGGTGGACAAATACGCCTTCACCTGCTGCCTCTGAGCCTGCTGGATGTGATACTTCGTGGGGTTTTCAAGATGCGTTTGAACCTTCAGACAGAGATGCCACACATGGTGAGGATGACCAAGTAACATTTAAGAATTCAAGAACTGCTTAATTAAATTATTTAAAACAACAAATTAATTAACAAATTAAAATCTAATTAATTCTGCTGTGTTGCTATGCTTTCATGGCACTGCATTTTTTTGGTCATTTTATTAAATTTGTGAAATAAAACAAACAAACTGAACAAATGCATTAAAGTGAAAAAAATAAAAATAATACATTTTAGGTAAGATGTTTGAGAAAATAAATATATGTGACCCTGGACCACAATTTATTTGTAGCAATATCCAAAAATACATTGCATGGGTCAAAATTATAGCTTTTTTTATGCCAAAAATCATTAGGAAATTAAGTAAAGATCATGTTCTATGAAGATGTTTTGTAAAATTCCTACTGTAAACATATAAAAATGTCATTTTTGATTAGTAAAATGCATTGATAAGATATTGATTTGGACAACTTTAAAGGTGATTTGCTCTTTTTTTTTGCACCCTCCGATTGCAGATTTTCAAATAGATGTATCTCAGCCAAATATTGTCCTATCCTAAAAAAACATGTATCAATACAAAAGCTTATTTATTGAGCTTTCATATTTCATAGTTTTGTAAAATTTTACCTTATGACTGGTTTTGTGGTCCTGGGTCACATATTGTTTATAACTTCTGATTATTTTCTCTACTGGTGCTGTCATGTCAATTGTTTCTGTTTTGCTGTTTCCGTTGTTAAATAAAATAGACACAATGAACCTCGCCAAATGTATTGATTTATTTATTTACTTCTAGATCTAAAATCACAGACAAACAACCAGATAATGTATAAAAATGTTCCAACTTTCACACAAATACCCTTATAAACATAATAATTCACTATTTGTAATAAAATGTTATTTTTATTATATTACTTAATAACAACAATAATAATTTTAATCACAGACAAGCAAGCAGAAAAGGGTAACGTGTAAAAATTTTAAAAACTTTACATAAGTCACTATTTGTAATAAAACATTTATTTTTTAATAATGTATTTTATGATATTATTGCTCAACAACAACAACAACTATTGTTATTATTAGTATTATTAGCCACGATAAAAACATTAAAGACAATAACCTGAATAATTGTATCCCACATGTAACTTCCAAGATTTCTGTAATCACTGCTCCTTCATCAGATCAGTAATAATTACTGTAATTTTTCAAAATAGCCTCCCTTTCTATTCATAGCTAAGTTATTCATCTCTTAACAGTTCCTCCTCCACATGAGCCATGCAAACAAAATGACCTTTCCACTCAGAGGTCATGACTCAAACCACACTTGACACACTTAACAAGTGTGTAGGACAAACCCTAGAGCACAGGCTGGAGTTTTAGTATACGTATTCTACTATAAATGATGTTTGATGACTTTACTGTTGTGAATAAACCTTCAGCTATTTGATCAACCGAATCCAGTATCCATTAAATTGACTTGAGCAATAAAGCGGCTGGATGTGCCTAAAAAGGGGTGAATAACTGATTAGTTCCGCCAGTTGGACAATTAACACAAGACACAACAAACACTGCTGAACTTGTGCTGCTTTATGTAAAAATATGCCTTCATGGAGCAGCTGTGACGTCAATGTCAGGTTGAAACAATAGAGTCTTTCTGCAGCTTCTAGTGACCCCCACCTCCAACAGAAGAGAGGCTCTGCCTGCCTCATTCAGATCTGAGCGCTGCAAACGTGAGAAAGACTGACGAAACACACGCGTGATCTTTCACAGCTCCACCGTCACCTTCTTTTCCAGCTGTTCTTGGAGGAACGATAAAGTATGCATGACTAAACCGAATGTGAACCTCCTCACAACACAGAGCACAGAGTTTCACAGTGAATTTCTGTTCCCATGTTTTCACAGGTGTTTTACCTACACTTGGAAGATTTTTAACTGTGTGATGTATTGTTTTCGGTTACACTTTATCTTTAGTCCATTCTACTAACTTTAAGTAACTTTGTAATTACATGTCAACGAAATATCAGTAATTCAAAACTACATGTCTATAACTCTCAGAGTAGACTGTTGTTAGGGTTTGTTCACACCAGACGCGACTATCCATGTGTAGTTGGACGCTAGAACATTTTGAGTTTACTCGCTTCATTTGCGCGTAAAAATGAACTTAACAACAGATGCAAATTGGTGTCATCATAAGGGCTTCTGCCAGGCGGCTCCAGTCTCTGCATTGGTGGAGGGGAAATTTTCTAAATGTTGTTATTGTGCTATAAAATGCAGTTTTAACAGTATTTCAGATGAGAATGTAGTTGTTTAAAACACATTTTTTTATTAAAAAGGAGAGCACCTATTTAAAAGTTTGCTTTACCGATTTCGAAGCCTCGGTTAAACAGGAGGTCAAATTAGTTTTGGGTATATCTCATAGGCAAACTTTGGCTTAATAAATCTATTATTTATTTCCTTCTTGTTCCTTTTTCTATGAAAATACGAAGATGTATCATACAGAGACGATTATTTTGTCCTCAATAGTTTGGGAATTCTGCCTCCCCTTGCTATGTAGTAATCACTTCACTACTAGAGCAAGCTCCTGATTGGTAAATGCACTTTCTTTAATAGAAAGTCTAATGTGGACTATCAAATTGAAGTGTTACCTTTTTTGTGTTTATGGGTGAAATAAACTTAACATAAAACGTCCTGGCAGAATTTATTTATCTATTTATTCATCCATCCATCCATCCATCCATCCATCCACAGATTTTGTTCTTTCAGTTTCAACACACACTACAGATGAAAGAAAGTCATTCAGTTCAGATAATGACAGAAGTACCATTTTTGAGTGAACTTTCCCTTTAATCATTACTAGTAGTAGGAATCAATTCTGGCTGATGGTCAGAGTTTATAAAGCATACATTCAGCATCACCATCATCTACATTGCTAATCAAATTAGGAGCTTATTAGGCATAAGTCATAATCAATGGTTTGATAATAGCAGGAATTGGACCTTAAAGGGTTAGTTATAAAATGAAAATTATGCCTTTGTTCATCTTCGGAACACAAATTAAGATATTTTTGATGAAATTAGAGAGCTGTTTGACCCTCCATAGACAGCAATACAATACATGATCCCAGATTCAGAAACTTAGTAATAACATCAGTAAAACAGTCCATGTGACATCAGTGACTCAACTTCAGTTTGGGACGCAACAAGAATTATTATAATTTTTTTTTTTTTAAATAACATAATTTACTCAACCATTCTTCTCCCCTGAGTTACATCCTCCCTTATTTTAGAGAGTGCCACAGCACATGCGTATTCATGTGTGCTCTATGTGTAAACAACCACAGATTACATTCACGCACATGCTTTGCCCCGGATGTAAACAAGGCTGATTACGTCAAATATGTTAAAGCACGCATATGCGTTGCCTTGTGATACTCTCTAAAATGTCAGAAAACGTAACTCAGAAAAAAAGAGTGGTTGAGTAAATTTGTTTTGTTTTGTTTTATTAGCATTGTAAAATAGAAGTTAGACCACTGATGTCCCATGGACATTGCTGTCTATGGAGGGACAGATAGCTCTCAGATTCCATCAAAAATATCTTCATTTATGTTTTGAAGATGAATGAAGGTCTTATGGGGTTGGAACAAATCATGGGTGAATAATTAATGACAGAATTTGTATTTTGGGGTAAAGTAACCCTTTCAAAATTTAAATTGTGAACTATTTTTCTTATGTTTCTAGTTCTAATGCATCCAGAGAGCAGAATATCTTATAGACTTAAGCCCTGTTCACACCAAGCATAACTATAAAGATAACAATAAAGATATAGTTATAAAAATTATTCTCAGCATTAAAGAATAGCAGAGTCAACACCACAACTATTACGATAAAGGCACAGAGAAACAATACCGTTGGTATTACTTCCAGAATGTTTTTTTTCAGCTGATGAACGATACAAACATTGATCAGTTAAAATCAATCCTGTTTTCACAATCTGGAGAATTTAAAGTGACAGAAGTGCTTGCACTGAGAATAAACAGATGATATCGTTCTCTGGCTTGAACGGTTATCGTTCTTAATGTGAAGGGGGGCTTCAGATATCGAGTTTTTAGACTTGACAGTAAACAACCTCCTAGAAACCACATAGCAACACTGAGAACCAACGTAAACCAGAGCCATATAGCATGCTGTCGAGTTTGTAATAACAAAAATTAAGTTAACTACTTGCTTAAATAATAAGATTGCACGATTAGCACTTATTAAACAAAGCCAATTCAAATACAAACAATTCTGGTCGCTCTTTATTTTAAGGAACAATCACTATTAACTAACAAATAACTCCTTATTTGATGTGTATCAATAGTTAGTAATGTAGGTGTTAGGTTTATGAGATAGGGTTAAGGGACGCAGAATATGTGTTTTATAAGTACTAATAAACAGTAATATGCATGCTAGTTAATAGAGCTTTGGTCATTAAAAGTATCTCAATGAAACAGCAAATAATAAAATGTACATTGTTTTTAAATTATATTTTATAACATTCACATAAAAAACAGTTATAATAATAATAATACTTTTGATTTAATAATAATACTTTTGTTTTTTTATCCAAGTAAATGTAGCATTGGTGTACATAAGAGACTTCTCAGGACAGACCCTCCAAGTTTTCTCTTGAAATAAGAAGGGTTTATTCTCAGCATGGACTGGAGTCAGAAGTTAAGGAACTTAAAGTTTCAACCATAAAGCTACAACAATTCCACCCTAAGGCAAGAATTAAGCACATGTGCATACTTCTGAATGGCATCCATAAACAATCATGAGGCTTTATGAATGATTTGTTCAAATGGCCATTTATGGTTGAGGCAATGCAACTCAATGAACCACAGCTCACTGAATGCTCTGTGTAGTGCTAATACTTACTTATAAAGTAAAATTGTTTTGAGATGCTAAAATCTTGGGCATCAAATGTAAAATCAGTCATTTACCAAGCGCCAGATCTGATTTGTCTGCACATCCAACTTTTCAAATATCGTTGGGTGGTGTCTCGTCAGGTTTGATGACAATAGCTCACACATGCTTGTCTTGTGATTGACGTTAAGCCTGGAGCAGCAAATCTTGATATGCCACATTTTGATGCTTGCAGATTCATTTCTTCAGTTATTTTTGGTGCTTTACAGCCGAAATATTCTGTTAAACGTCTGCTAAATTAATGTTTGGTTAAAGGGTTCATTCACCCAAAAACGTCAATTCTGTCATTAATTACTCACCTTGTAGACCTTTGTTCATCTTCCGAAAACACAAATGAAGATATTTTGAGCTCTCTGACCCTCTCATAGACAGCAATGTAAGGTCTACAAGGTTTGCAACAACATGATTGTGAGTTATAATGATAGAATTTTCATTCTAAAGGGTGAATTAACCCTTTCAGTTGTGTATGACATGAAGCTGAGTAAATTATGCATTTCCTGTTAGCGTGAACTATACTCAATTGAATCACATATGTGCATACTTAAGTCCCAAATCTGAAGTTAAATAACCAACCACTTCCTGTGGCTGGAAGTTTCTCAAACATGTTTTTTGTTAAAGCACACACTCAAGCAATTGAGAGGGCAAAAGGCAAATAACAAAGCTTGGCCTTCTTCGCCTCGTCTTAGCTCGTCTTGTGTGCTGTTCTTTGCCGCCGGCTAGATATTGTCACAAGAACATGCTCCTCGATGCTGAGACTGCAAGAATGAGACACACTGTCTGGAGTTTAGAAGATGCTCCAGTGCAGCACTGAACTATCATGTCGCATGTGTTTAAAAATGTTTTTGCTTAACATAGACAAAACAGTCATTGATTCGCAAGTTTGCTCTAATCTAGGGGTTCATACTAGCACTCGATGGATACATGTGCCGATAGATAAAACAAAGTAACACGTTATACTAGCAGTTTAAAAGTCTGGAATAATTCAGTACTTTAAATATCCTGAAATCTTATGCTTACCGATGCTGTATTTATTTCTTTACTCCAGTCTTCAGCATTACACGATCATTCTAATATGCTGATTTTCTACCCAAGAAACCTTTCTGATTATTATCAATGTTGAAAAGAGTTGTGCTGCTTCATATTTTTGGACAGACTAGTTTAAAAGTAAGATTTAAAAAAAAATAAAAAGAGAAGTAAAATTGCTCCACTTTATAGTATCTGTGCACAGCCAGCATAGGCTACTCTCAGTCTTCTCTAAATGTGCTGAACACTCTAATATTTCTGTTGAACAGTTCCATAACTTAACACTGATTTCTAGTTATGTCCTCTTTTGGAAGCACAAAAAAAGTTGTTTTACTTTCACGACGACTCACAGCGTCTCCAGAACATGGCGCCTGCAGCAACACTACAGCCAGAATAATAGCTCCGCCTTCTTTCTTTGTGTAAACATTTGAGCGATGTTTAAAAATAAATCCACTCTGTGACAAATGAGCCGTTTTATAGGGGTGTGTATAAAAATCATTATTTTTATAAAGAAAATCTCTGGTTTTGGGACTTTACAGATCTTGCACCAAGAGCTTGTAAGACTATTTAAAAATGTTTTATTAAAAAATTTAATACGGCATCATATGACCTCTTTAAAAATCTTACTGATCCCAAACTTTCAAAATATAAAAAAAACGAACATATCCATGGATAAAAACACATTTTAAATGCATGGCAAAAGTAGTCAAATTTCTTTGTACTCTTAGTTTTGATAGTCAGACTCTGTGGCATTTGAAAAAATAAAAAAAGAGCACATCTATAATCAAGAATGACACCCTAAACTAAGAAAATAAAAGTAAAAAAGCTGTCACTGGGGCAGTAACTTTTCAAAAGGTGCACTTTTATAGCTTTTAGATTCATTTTAGGTACTAATATGCACCTTTAAGTTACCAATATAGACACTTTATTCTCGCAAAATGCCTAAAAATTTGAGGCAATGTTTCATTGATTAAGGATAACACTTTTTATTCTGCATCACTGACTCATTATCATGACATTCAAAAACAATTTTTGTTTTTTAGACAGTGAACACAAGGACACTTTTTTACAGATTGTCCAGGCTGCTCTTAAAAAAATTTAAAAAATCAAGTTACCATATACTTTTCTATATTGTATACATATTTCTAGATTTCACTATATAGAGTATATACAAAGCACTACTGATGATGGTGATATTATTAGAAGCAGATTTGGATTATGACTCAATGGCAATGGTTTCACAGACTAGTACAAGCTATATGTTTAAACCCTTTCACTGAAACAATATTAGTCGGCGCCAAAAGTCAAAACCATAAGCTGTGTCGCTAAACATATTTTGTGTTTTTTCTTTGAAATATTGTGAACAGGCAATGGTGATACTGATCCCTCGGCTATGATCCTACATCCCACTTTTCCAGCTTGTTTTCCCTCTTCCCAGCGTTAAATATGTGCTGGAATGAAACGACTGCTCCTAATTACAGGCATTCTTCGCTGAATTAACGTTCGGTGTGTGCTAAGACTGTTCTTGCCTTTGTCTCGCTCCCAAACCTGATCCTGTACTTATTTCTGAAAAGATCAAAGGTCACTTGGCTAATTAGGGGCCAATCAGTCTTTAGACAAACTCATCTGAGCTTAATGTTTTCACTTTTCAAGTCCAGCGGCTCTGCCTGGTACACCTAAGCTAATTTCCTATCGCTTTGGGAAGCTAGTCAGAGACAGCCAGTCTCAAAGCATTCTTTTTTCTGCTTTTTTTTTTTTTTTTTGATCGTTTGTTTTATTCTCATAAAAAAGAAAGGAAAAGCTTTCATCTCCTCTTGTATAACATGAACTTGTAAAACTTCAAATCTGTCATTTATAGATTTTCAAAGACAGAAATGTATCAAAAGTGTCTTAGTTTAAAGTGGTTTCAGACATTTCATTTCCAATCAATTGCACTTTCTCTACTTTTCAAATTTTTTTTACTATACATTTCTATATTTTAAAGTCTCTATTCATTCTTTCTATACTTTACTAAATTCTTTTTAGAATTCTATACTTCTCATTTGTTTCTACTTAGATATTTCTACTATAGTTCTAAGTTTCTTCAAATTTGTTCTACACTAAATACTTTATTAAATACTTTTACTATATTTCTAACTACTCTTTTCTAAATATATTTATTATACTTCTAAGTTTGTACAAATTTTTCTGCACATCTCTAAATATTTGTTACTGTAAGTTTTTCTATACTTTTTTAACTATTTTATTGTTTCTACACTTTGTTTCTAAACATTTCTAAATACTTTTACTAAATTTATGTTTCTTGTCTATTTTTCTACACTTTTCTAAATACTTTTGCTATATTTCAAATTTTTCTACACTTTTCTAAATACTTCTACTATGTTTCTAAGTTCTGTTTATTATTTCTTGTTCTCATTTGAGCCTTTATATTTCTTTTTATCTTTATTTAAGTAGTTAAGTATTTGATGTACAACTTTTATCGAATGTCAGTTAAATTTGTTGGCCTAAACCTACTATGATTTGATATAAAATGCATTATGGATAAAATATAAACTAAAGTTTTCAGGATTAGGGCCAAAAATCCAAACTAAAGTGGCAAAGGAATTCAATCTCTTTAATCTCTTAAACTGTCTCCTCTCCTCTAAGAATGAACTGAAATCAAAAGGGAACCATTTTTCAGAGACTTTTGGCTACAAAGTTACAAATTGTGCTACTATGCCTACACCTACTTTTAATAGGTACAGTGAATAACCCAAATATGCATCCTTTCTGGTCTGTACTGTATATATTGTTGCTAAAACCAAAAAGGCAGTGGTAAGACATTGTTTGCGGTAAGATGAAGGCATGTGTTTTAATCGTTGACAGCCGTTCGATGGGTTGAATGACCAGCACATCATCAGCTTAGCATAAGTAACGACTGACTGAACATAAATACTACGTTTAGGTTACGGAGTACATGCTTTTTTATCCTTTGATATAAGCCACACAAAATCAGACACTAATGTATGAGTTGTTTTCAAACACAACTAAATTGATTCAGCTATGTTTCAACAGGATATTTTTGTTCTTCATAAGCCATATATTTAAAACATTTCCCATTTTATTAAACATTAATATTCTGTCTTGTTCCTCAGTTAATGTACACTGAAATTTAGAAATTAGTGTTTACAAAACAAATATGAATTACACTATGCCTACAGCATAAAATATTAAAAGTACCATGCATTTTTCTCTTTTATTATTATTATTATTATTAAAGATATTGTATTTGGATCAGAAAGCTATAGTAGCATGCTGGGTGGTCTTAATTTGTGAGATTAGCTTTTGTTGACAGTGTCACACATAAATATAGTACATCTCACATTTCGAACACAAACTGTTGTGTGTGAACGAAAATATGGGAGCATTAATTGCTTCATAAATATCTCTAAGGCGTTTCAACACAATTTGATTTTAACAAAATAGAAACTGCAAAGAAGAAATTAATTAACATCACACCTGACCACAAAGTCAAATACTAAGAATATGAGTCTTAGTCATGCAATTTCACTATTATCAATGCTATTTGAACAATCAATACAGCTGAAAACTCTAGCACCAGAATAAAACAGCAATCGACACACATGACTGTTTCCCATCAGATACAGCTGATAGCAAAGCACTTACTTTCCCCTGATAAATAACCAAATGTAACATAACGGCTCTTACCCAGTGTCATTAGCAGCCCAAGTCCTTTGGGATGCTGCAGATTTAGTTGCAATTATCGCAGTCTGTGCACAATAGCACAGAAATCAGTAACAGTCTAGAGTTCCGCAGACTAACAAGGAATCAAAGCTATGAAAAGATTTTGAATGTAGCTGAGCAAATAGGATTAAAGATGGCTAATTCCAAGAGGCTGGAGCACAGCATGCATTAAAGAGGAATTCTCTGGGGAAAGATAATCCCCATATGCGTTTTAACACACTTCACTGTCCCCTGCACACCCCGCTCCCTCCCTCCCTCATGGACAGTATCATAATCAGACACGCTTGAGCTGAAAAAGACTCCAGTTGAAGTTGAATTGAGCAGTCAGTGCCGAAGAACAAATGCATTATATGCTAATGCCGGCATAGCCAAAGCAAGGAAAGTTGTGGAGAATGTCCGCATAGAAACCATGATCAACTGAGGCTTTGCTGTGAAATCTACTTCAGCTCTTCGTTTTCCCACACTGTTACGAACCAGTACGTGACAGTATTCCTAACACAATGAAAGAACACGCTGCATTCTCTGCAGTCTCCACAGGGGGCGATATAGCGAGCATTAGTGTCTTTCTATGTGCGGTTTCCATTTATGGTCAAATGCTATCTTAGCGAAGCAACTTTTAAAGAGAGTCTTGCAGGACATGTTAAGCTGTTGCCCAAATACCCGCTCATTTCAAAATATTACTGCTATTGTGACACAAAGTGTAGTTTTAGGAGTTTTCAGGTGAGAATGTAGTTGTCAAATCTGCTGATTATTTAGTGTGTATTTGATATGCTGATTTCATAGCTGCAGGTGATCACCGGGCGCTCAGTGCTTATGTATCTGCTGAGAACAGCCTCAAGCTCGACTAGTCCCTTCGACATTTACTGCTGGCTCTGAAATCTTTGTAGTGATTAAACATGAAAAACACAATGTTTAGGGTAACATAATCTAAATGCATCTTTTGAGTCATATTAAAATTTTATATATTTACTTTGAACTTAACCTAAAGTGGACTATTACAATTAAGTCTAACCATTATTTCAGTTAACGAAATTTTCATATTTTACAGTACATTTAAGTTCAATCTGACAAACATTCTCAAAATCCTGAAAATCACGCTGCTTGTTTTTTCAGATTCATATGTTTTTACAGTGTCTTATATTGCTGTACACTAACTTTCCATTGCATCGCACTGACTTTAAACTTTTAAACTTCATAAGATAGTAAACTTCATAAGTAGCAATTTGAGCCATTAATGCTAACATGCTTAGAAAGTGCAACAACTACAACATAAAAGGGAAATTGAAGTAAACTGGAAGAGTAAAAATACTTGGAAAAATCCCTGGAGGCCGTTTCTGGCCTGTGTTACCTTTAGCACTTCCATGGGCACCTGGGTGGCGCTGGGCAGGCCGGCGGGGACGCTGACGTTGATGGCGGGGCTCTGGGTGACGGAGGACTGTGCGTACGCTGAGCTCTGCCGTCTCTGCTGCTCTCGCCGTTCCTGCTCTTGGAGCTGCTCGCGCATCAGCTGCTGGCGGAGCAGGATACGAGAGGTCACGGCCGACGAGCCCAGCGGGGGCTTAGAGGAGCCATGCTGCTGCTCAGATGGATTACTGCAGTCAGACAGACCCACAGACACAGAAAGAGAGAGTTTACTCAGGGAGGAAAGAGGGGCTCTGCAGAGGGACAGTGTTTGGTACACTTGGTGCTGGATAATTCAATTATTTTGAGATCCTGCTAGTGGTTCATTAAGAAGCGTAATGAGTTTGACTACAGGGATAGAGTTGGATTGGAAAGATAGACACTACTGGGACAACGCTAAGCTAAGACAAGTATCTACTATACAAAACCCCAAAGTATTAAACTTTAGTGCATAACTTACGTATAACCTAAGTGTGTTATATGAAAATTGAGGACAGGTGACACTTTTATAATGATGAATATATATAATGATTTTTTTACCTATACGGAAAGAAAATCCCTCAGACTTACACTAAAAAAGGCCAGTAAGCAATAACCTAGCAATGTCACAATCTTAAAAAAAACAACACAATAAAAACAGAACGCACACAATCACAAAGCAATGTAAAAGAAACAAAAACCCACTTTAGCATTCTTAGAATAAAAATAATGTATTACAAAGCACATTATGAATAGTTATAGTTATGGAAAAATACCCTTTAATAACCTTTTATAATGCATTATACATAAAGGTTTTAAAACTTTATCAAATATATTAACTGTAAGTGCAATATTCAATAACACTAAGATTAAAATCCTTTACATTAAAACATTTGATTTGAGTTTATTACATAGTGCACTTTATAAAAGTGTACAGAAGTGTGTTACTAAAAGGTCATGAAGTGGCTTTTTAATTCATCATTTGCAAGTACAACATTAAAAAAATGTACTTCTAGGATTTGAAGTTTCCTACAAGTGCACAAATTTTTTTTCTTACAAGTGCACATATTTTTAGCATGGCATCCTACAACATAATGTAAGCATATTTTCATAGGCAAACATGACTGTTTCTTGCTAAATATTTTTTTCCTTCTATCCATGGTAGAGTGTACAAGATCTAAGGAGAAAAGAGGAGGAAATGGAAATGGGAAATGACGCAAAGTGGTTTTAAAATTGTACCACAGGTCAACATGTTGAAGCAAAATGCTCCAAAATTCTTTTTTTTTTATTGCAGACATTTTGCCTATCCTTGTTAATGTGCGGTGTGTAGCTGATGTGTGTAGAGTAATCACAGAACTGGGCTGGACCTTCCTGACGCCGATTCAACATGACGAATTCAAGAAGATCTTAGCCTTATATGACTCTCTTTCTCCTTAGAAAAGCAATTTCTGAAGGTGAAAACCCAATTAATGCAACAAATCTGGGCTTCCTCTAGATCAGCTGATGTTTTGATTTTTGTGGCTGTTTATGTTTTCTTTCTCCCACAGTTTTCTCCCATGATTTCGCCATCCGTTTCTTCTAAAGCACCACAAAGATCCTAGTTCCAGCTGACAAATGCAGAGGATCTTACACAATGCTCCCTCACGCACTTTCAGTTCTCCTCATTATTCAATAGAGGAACTGCTTGCACCAAACGACCAGAAACCTAGACAATGTGCAGAAGCTGTCGAGATGAGGCCCTCTCTAGCCGCTGATCCTTTTGATGCGCCCACCGCCAAGCAGCCAGCCAATCCAGCTGTGCAGTAATCGCTCTAATTAGCCTGTCTGGCCCTGTCAAACGCCAGTCTACAGCACTTGCTTAGCATTGTGGTTTAAACACATGTAATCTCATTGACCACCACTTTAAATTTCTGTTTCTGACAGACATATTAAGAGGTCATTGTTTATTAGAGCTACACCTCAAGTAGCATCAACAATTTTAATTTAATACAAATATATATGTTATATATGACAGACAGACAGACAGACAGACAGACAGACGGACAGAAAGACATAGGGACGGATGGACAGATGGATACAGATAGATAGATAGATAGATAGATAGATAGATAGATGAACAGAGATGGATAGAGGGACAAACAGACAGAAGGACAAGGACAGGGACAGATGGGCAGACAGACAGATACATCCAGACAAACATATAGAGTGAAAGATTTCTTTTTATATTTTTCAGTTTCTGGCATTTTCATTTCTTTTTTGTTCACTGAATCATCATCAAGCTCAATGTTCTGTCCCTCACAGCATCATTTTGATTCGAGTCAGATTTCATACAGCTTGCACCCTGACAAAAGTCCATCAAATCTTTACACAATCTAACTTATGAAACAGTTTCAAAAATTTAGGAAGAAACATAAGAAAAAAAGAGAGAAAGAAGAAATGCTGGAAGATTGATTCTGGGTCAGCGGTGTGTAACACGCGTGTTTTTGATGCATCATAGTTCCTCAGTTTAAAAACTGATCATGGCTCGTCTGGCACAACTGAATCATGACTACTGAATCAAAGCAGTCAATGAGTGACTCACACAGGACCAAAACCACTTCAGAGCACTTTTAACACCCTTTACTGATGAGATATTCAGTAACTGTATCTGTTTCTTTGATTATTATAAAATTGCATGTTTGCTTTACTTAAGCAAAAATCATTAAACATATAGTACATTGACCAATGAATACTGTTACTAAAGTTTCAAATGATGAAACCTATTTATGCAATCTCTTTAACAAATGATTAATTTTTTCCCAGAGAAAACACAAAACGGTAGTGAAAGGGTGCAAACATTTCAAGAATGAATACAAAATGCTTCTTGGGAAAATTGAAAAGTTTTGCAAGTGAAAGCAAAGCTGGTTGGGTGAACACAGAACTTTGAAAAAATCAATGCAGTCAGAAAAATGGCCACCATGGTCACCACCCATCTTGAAAAGTTTCCCCCCTCACATATACTAATGTGCCACAAACAAGAAGTTAATATCACCAACCATTTCCATTTTATTAAGGTGTATCCATGTAAATGGCCCACCCTGTACTTTTATAAACAAATGCAAAATTGTAAGAATTCCTGATGAAACTTTGAAGGTGCTCACAAAACGTCTTTCTAGAATCTTTGATTTTCCTTGCACCACGTTTGTGTTCTCTTGCAAGTTTTTTGTTCCCTCTAAAAACATTGTGTTTACTTGTAAAATGTAGCATTTTCTTGCAAATGGTTTGCGTTCTTCTAACAAACTTGGCATTTGTTCGGAAAAAGCTTAAATTTCTTCAGAAGAAAACAATGGTAACGTTTCATGAGCAATTCAACATTTTTACGAAACAAACGCTAAGTTTCTCAACCAATGCAAACCTTTGACAAAATTTTGTGAGCAAATATAATGTTTTGGGAATTTTCCAAGCAAACACAAAATCTTTCAAGGGAACATAAAACATCTGTGAGAGAGAGCAAACATTTTTTTTGTTTCTTGGGAGAATGCAAACGTTTGGTGAGCCAAAAAATTTAATTTTTCCTTTCATCAAATAATTTATTAACCACTTTGGGGGCACCAAAGAAACAAAACATGATATAAAATTACTTCTGCATAGGGCTGGGCAATATACATATTGATATATTCATGTGCATCTCATCAATACAGCCGGTTCTTTGATTAGCGGTAAATTTCCATCCGCTGTTTTCAAATGGAGCGGCAGTTAATATAAACAGCTGTAGATCACTGACAAGCTACGCAATATCAGATTTAGTATCACAAATGAATCACCCACGAAACTGAAAGTGATATTGTGTAGCTTGTCAGTGATCTACGTCCAATGTGACCAGTTGATCTGCGATCATTTCAGTTGTGTTGCTGTCTATGGAGGGTCAGATAGTTCTCAGATTTCATCAAAAATATCTTCATTTGTGTTTTGAAGATGAACAAAGGGTTTATGGGTTTGGAACAACATGAGTGTGAGTAATAAATTACATAATTTTCATTCTGGGGTGAACTAGCCCTTTAAGTATATGTTTTCAATATTTACATACAAGAAAAACCACAGTACGTCCATGCCTCTTTAACTTAAGAGCTTATAAACTAAACGGCAACGGCAACACTACATCCACTCAACAGCCCTTATCATGACAAGCCAATCTATGCTGCTCTACTGGCCACATTTTCTGCTGTCATTATAAAAAGAATGTGTGTGTGTGTGTGTGTGTGTGTGTGTGTGTTTGCAATGCTTGGGGTAATTTTCCATTTTGGTGTGCATGCGGTATGAGTAGATGTGTGTATGTGTGTGTCAGGAAAAACAATGAGTACACAGTCTTTTGTGGACACACCCCCAGACCAGGACACTGCAGCAGCCAATCAGAGAGCTGCGTCAGAAGGAGGCTGACCTCCTCCACTCACCTCAGATCCATGCCATTTACTGTTAGAACACTACTACTACTACTACAACTACTACTACATTTAGACCAGTCCCATGATAATAACATGAATACAATGCATGTCAAAAAAGGGTGCTGAAGAGTGCAGTAGTGCTGAAACAACACATAAAATGTAAGAAACCATACTTTAAATGCTCAATGACAAAACCTGTTTTATATGAAATCACCATCAGGCAAACCTCACACTGCTCCTGTCCTTAAGTTACAAGATATTTATAGTCGCGGAAGGGCTCCTCTATCAATAACAAACACACACAAGCCAGCGAGGTACTCACAAGCGGCTGCAGGGAAAGGAGCAGGGTCTTTGCACTTGGACGCCCAGAGCCTCCATCTTTATGTGGTCTGCTGAAGGTGCACTGCGCGCCCTTGGACAGCTCTGAGAGTCACGCTGCTCCGGCTGCGCTGCATGGAAGCGTGTCAGAAGGGGAGGCACCAGCAGCCAATCCGTACACAGAGGAGACGTAGCGCTCAACAAAACACACCGTTGCACATGTGAGAAAGAAATCTCACCAAACACTCCATGACCAGACCTGCAGGGCCTTTTTGCCTTACATGTGTCATTATTAAAATACACATGAATCACTACTGCATATTTATTCCATTTTAGATATTTATTCGTTTTTAGAACGTTCGAATGTCTCCTTCCAACGTTTTAAAAACGTACTTACCACACTCAAACTGGTACTTTACATGCTGCCATCAAAACGTTTTCTTTACAGTGTTAAATCTGAATATTCATCTTATTACCAGTGCTTTTTTTCCCATTTCACCTTAGTTGTAGCGTTGCTGAATTTTGGTTGTTGTCCATTTTATAAGCCTATACGTTTATGTAAGCCTAATAATTTATATTACACACAAATGTAGTTACTTCACTCATTGTATTTATTCACAAAACATAAAAGTACAGTAATATGAAATGGGTAGTTCACAGAAAAAAATTATAAACAAGACAAATGCATATATATATATATATATATATATATAAAATTAACAAAATAAAATAGTATCAAGTAGAACATGATAAATATGCAATGACTGGAAAATTTGAATATGAGCACATCAATAAATCTTTTAATAGAAAAAAACAGCATTTCATTCGTAAAATGTAAAGAATTTAATTCAAACAAGTTGCAGATAATTTAATTGCAGTTACAATAGTAATCATAATGCAATCGTTTTAGATATTTTAAGGGATTACTTTGACACAAATTACAGGAAGAACATGTTTAAATAAAATATAGTTTATAATGTATATTATTGTTTAATAAATACTATTTTCTAATATCGGCATACCTGATTTAGAAAAAAAAAAATATTGCATTTTTCAGTGCTTTTATTACAGGTTACATTGTTATGCCTGTAGGTGACGGTAAGGGACTGTCTTAATGGGTTAGTTATTAGACCATTCATTCAGTGCTGATTTATTCATTTGGCGAATTATGTGACCCACCAAATTATATGACTCTAGTACTGAGAGTAGGTTAGGAACATATTAAAAAAAAAAAACATAATTATTATAGTTATTCCATGGTAACCACAAATGAATCATGGTTTTTGCTACAAAAATAGCATTGTTTTACTAGGGTTATACAAATAGTAATCAACAAGGCAAAAAAAGTTAGGGGTTGGGTCACAGAATTCAGTACAACATCGAAAAGAAACAAGGTTGTAAAGAAACAGATTGTTGGGGTTCTCAACTCTTGAGAGATCTTTCGTGTAGAGTTTTGCTCCAACCTTCATCAAACACACCTGACTCTATCTTTCTATTAGGACAGGGGTGCCCTGACCTTTAATCCAACCTGCCACAAAGTGAGAGAAATTATGCTTCACACTGGGTCATAGATGCACTGTATTATAATTATAGCTAACATTTCACACCTAACATACAGCATTATGGTCAGTTTACACTGGTAGGGTCAGTGTATTCACCCTGTTGGGAGTATGGCAGTGTGAAGGAGCTTGTTTTGGGAGAAATATATAAATTAATGTTTAATGCTTAAGTGCAATAAACATTCCTATCCTAAATAAGACACATTCCATATTCTTGCAATATTCGTGTTCGTAATAACGGTTAATATATGCATGCACCTAATTCTGAAAAGAACAAATAATATGCTAGCAGAAGCAATCCATGAGAAGTCTGGTGTGGAAGGTGGATCTGGAATGGTATTCTGTCCTGGTGGTCAAAGCTTTTCTTGTTTATCTGTTTTCACAAACTGCCCTGAAATACAATTCAAACATCAGCATTATTGTTATAAATATAACACGAGTCTCTTACATTCAAAGTGCTCAGTACTTTCATTATCATCTGTGTCTCGTTTTCTCATTATGTAGAATTAAAGGATATGGCCTTGTAGAACACTCAAGATTTAAAAAAATATTTGAGATTTATTTTACATGTATTTTTATGTACAAATGTTTGAACAGTAGTGTATGTTTGAGGTTTTACTTAGTATCGTGAACCGATTAACAGTACAGTGAACACTTTAACATTAAATCAATTAGTTTAATTCAATTTATCAATTGACAAATTGTCATCAAAAAATATTTACAAAACTAAAACCTCTCATTCAAACATAATATGTGATTTAAAAGCAAAAACCTTCAAAAATAGGATCTAAGTCTACGGTTACCCGACATCTTAACGTTAGCCTAGCGTTAAACCATCTCTATAAAGTAATTATATTCAACATAACAAAAGTTTTATGTATTATTTGTGTAATTTTAGGGACTAAACTTACCTTAAAGCAATGTAAAAGATGGAGATCCACCGCTTGTAATGTTGTGTTGCTTCCGTGTTTCCATGGTAACTTCCTCCTCTACAGTTTAAAGGCAACTTCAGCGTTCACGTGCATGCCAATTAAAAACGTGGCTTTTACATCAATATACGTAGAACTAAACGGTTACTACAAATTATAAGAATGACAGATAAAGTGTTCTGAAACGTGATAACGTTAGTAGATAGAAGTCCTAACATAATAGAAAATAAATAAGCATTTTGGTACTGTCATGACGTTTTTTTAAATAATAAATATTTTTGAAACTTTCAGCCATCATTCCTTTCATTTTAGTGTCATGGTTTACTTTAAGCTGTTATAACTATTTGAAACAACAAAATCAAAAGGTAGCCTATTATTAGATTTGAATATATGTCAATTGAATGAGCAGAGACAACTGAAGATAAGCATTCACATATTACTTTTACGCCCTTTGATAGGCTGGCTATCTTAAACTATTGCCAGAGCCATACAGAGAGATAGCTAGCTTCTCTACGACTCTGCCTACTGCTGTCCGTTCCCAGCGTTGTGCAAGTTACTTCCAAACTCTACTATATTATATGTTACTTGTTACTGCTATTTAAAAGTAATTCCTCATTACAATATCAAAACTGTAATGCGTTACATACTCCTGTATTTCTTTTGAGTTACTTTCACCAAAATAGAGAGCGTTCCGTCAGCGCAGCTGAAGAGTTCTGCATTCAAACACACGCAATAGACTAAAGCTTATCACAGCATCATCAAAAGTAGCCTATTTACCATGAATATGTCAGAGGAAAAAAGTAGGAAGATGTTTTAAATTATCTGTGTCAAAAAGATATATTTCCTGACTCACCATCTCCTCTGATGCACCTTAAGTCATCTTTATGGATTAAAATATCATTTTATTACACAAAAATCTGAACAATTTTAATAGCTGAAACAGTATGAGCTTTTTTGGTAGAAGGACCACCGTCCTGTGCGAGTTGGGCGGAGCTAATAGCCTCAGACCTGGGACAAAGGCCGAAATCATTTCCACTGTTGGGCCAGTAGCCTCGCGACACTTCTGTAAAACCTGCCCTAAATACGCCTTCACTTGACCACGTCACACATACAAGGTTACGCCAGTGACAGCGAGATCAATTAAATAAATCTCTCTACACATACTGTGTGTATTAGAAGCTGTCCTTTAGTATTCATTTACAAACCTGTAGACCACACATGGATAATAACTGACCACGAACAGAAAATAGAGCTGACTTGCGGCATTTTTTATACATTAATGTTGTGTCTTGTTTCGTTTTTTTTTTTTGAACAATTAAAATTGTGTTAAAGTGTAAAAGTGTATTACGCAAACATTACTGAACATGTACCAAGTAAAATATTACTGAAACTTTTCCCAGTCACTGAATTGCTTAATGTATCATTATTATTTTATTGATATTTTTGCAAAGTTGTATTTTGGGTACTTTCATGGCGTTTTTAAAACGTTTTTTTTTCCAACGTGCAGATGACGTTTTTTAACACCTGAATAAAACGTCTCCCAAATGTTGCAGTTTGGTCTGGTTTCATTTTCGTAGTAAACAAACCTAAAGAAAACGTACCAGTTAGGTATTTTTACAACTTTTTAAAA
>JAUYWG010000061.1:2437611-2463285 GCA_034779775.1 Enteromius afrohamiltoni | reverse complement strand
CAGACGTAAACATACACACAGTTAATGGAGAGCTGGAGTGCCATCCAAAGTCTTGCTGGCACATCCAGCTGATTGTCCCACTTACGAATACCCTTATAATGTATTATAAATGTAGGCTTCATAGAAAGTTTTTTTCATAGAATTTTCATTTTTGGGTGAACTATCCCTTTAAGGCATATGGTACAATTTTGACCCTATAGGCAACAGAACATTTTCATATAATTGTTTTGTTCTCTTTTATCTGCATCATAATTCGTTTTTTGTGTAGCTCATTTGGTAGCGGATTGCGTTATATACAATGGTATGCAATCATGGGTTCGATCCTAGAGAACATGCGTTTTACCTAAATATGCACTTCTGTAAGGGGTAGGTTTAGTAATGGGTTAGGTGTGGTCATTTGTATGAATTAAACCTATTAAAATATGTATGAATTATCATGAGATCAGTTAATGTGTTTTAAAAAAAAACACATTTTGATTAGTAATTACAGCCATACGTCATTTAATGACGACAGACGTAACATGACACTGTTATACTTTTAACGCCCACTAGAGGGCATGTACAAAAACGACCTATAGGGCTGTCTTTTGTTAGATGACAGGCTCCTAACGTTTAAATAGACTCAAGTCCTTTGCATCTGAAGTGTGCAGTGCTATAGATGGTTTCAACAACAACATAAACATACGTTACTGCGCATTAGAGGATGGATACCGGACAGATATTTAGAAAGGATGCTCGGGTTCTGGTTGGGCTCGGTCACATCAGCCTGAATGTGCGCCTGTGTTATAACAGCGCTTATAGGTGCCTTTGTCTGTTGACATTTCCGAACGCCTTCCTACAGTTGCTTAATAAAAGCGGGTTTTCCACACAAAAAAGTGCATGTGTCACTAGCATCAGAAAAAAATTAGATCATGAATACAGTATTCATAAATACAGTATTATCTGCGTTTGTAGCCTGCCACACTAACCGGTCCGCAAAACAAACACAAACCGACACAAACCGTCTTTACCAGGTGAGCTAACGAGCAAGTTTACCATGTCAGGAAAACCACACATATACCAATAACTGAACTGATGCAAACATCAAAACATACCACTTTACAAATGATGCACTATGGCAGGTGTTGTGAGCTCATATTATATGCAAGGAACCAAAAAATATATGTCTGCTAATCAATAACTTGCCCTGTAATCTTCTTATTGGTGTTCATTTCTGCTAGTAAAGGAGTGACTTGAATGTTTCTTAAGTTTAAGTAACCTAGAGGCCCAAAACTGTTCCTTGTAAACAGGAACTGATAGTTAAAGAAGAGTCTTTGGAAGGAATTTGTGCTCAGGAAGCCTCGTCACAAACAGACAGCAACTCATTTCAGATAGCGCTCATTGTTTCTGCGTTGGGTTGCCAGTCAGTGGAAGCGACAGTGTTTTTCCGTGACAGTACATTATCACATCCTTTTTACTAGTAGCACATCTTCCTGTGAAGCGTTTCAGTTCAAGGTGCTTTTAAGTACAAATTTAGTTTAAAGTAATGACCTAGGGTCTGACGTTATTTTTAGTTCAGTGTCGTTTCTCCTTTCCATCTTAAGCTTCTTGAAGCTCTGCTTCTCTCAACTCGACTGAGCTTGATCACTGCAGGTATAGTATGTGCAGACAGAGCAAGGCAGAGAGTATACATGCACGGGGAGGAAGGATTTTCCAGACTGCTAAGAAATATAGAAGTCATATTTCACTCTAAATGTTTCTGAGTGAGTTTTGATAATTAGTCTGGTGATTCAGTTCACAAATTGGATTTGTTTAATTATTAATTGTATTATTTATTATTATTATTATGTTATTTATTTTTTACGAATAATCGAATAATTTATTTATTGATTTAATAACATCATTACTCCAGTCTTTAATGTCACATGATCCTCCAGAAATCATTCAGATCTGCTGATTGCTGCTCAAGAAATGTCAATTATCATCAGAGTTCAAAAGAGTTGAAAACTGCTTCATAGTTTTATTATTTGATAAATAGAAAGATCAATAAAACTGTGACTCCTTTACAAAAAAAAATATTGATGTCTGTACTGTTACTTTTAGCTAATTTATTGCGTCCTTGAATAATAATAATTAATTATCACAATTATTAGTAAGTATAATAAAATTAAATTATTATCTTTTATATGTTATTAAAAAAATGTTTTAGTGGATAACATTGTAACAATGTATTTTTTTTATCTTTATTTAAATAAATTACAAAGAAATGATAGCATGACAGGTCTTTATTATAATCATGATATGTTTAATTGTTATACAAATAATACTAAAAAACCCCAATAAACAAACAATTTCCTAAAACAGGCTTAATTTTCTTTCTTTATTACTTCAGTCATTCTTTATTTATAATAGAAATTAAATTTAAATAGAAATTAAATTTCCCAAACACCATAATCACTATTTCACAGAGCCTAAAACACAGTTCATCAAAACCAAAGTATTGCTCCATGTTCCCATGTGAATCATAAACGGACCAAGTTCTCGCTCCCGTGGGAGACCTCAGATGTAGAGGATGGTGTTTGGAGGAAACACTCGATAATCAGATCAGGTTTTGGTTTTAATTCATTACTGTAGTACCACTGACCTTCAGAATCCAGATTAAACTCTTTGTTTCTAGAAGCTTGTGTTTAGACTATGAACTGCAGGTGGATTTACTGAGGTTCCTGAGGGGGATGCTAACACACGTAATCTCTTGCCCAAGCAGCTGGCAGACAACCAGCTCTAATCACCCATAGGATATGACCTGCTGGCGGGACAGTGTGTGTGTGTAATCACTCTACAGCTGGATCCTATGACGAGATATCCACCTCTGTTGTTGAGTCACTAGAGTCAGTCAGGTTTGCATGAAGACCATTACAGTGAATTTCATACCAGAGGAAGATTTTCTACTATAGATCTATCTATATATATATATATATGCGCTTTTACAAGATGTACTGTATTATGTAGCCTAGTATATGAATTTTCATAAGGTTATTTTGTTGAGTACATGAAGTGTTAACATTTCACACATAAATTTTTTTTTTTTTTTGATTATTTAACTTTGTCATCCGGGTATTTGAAGTTCGTGAACAACTTGCGCTATTAATAGTGCATTAATATGTGATTTGGGATGCACCTGAAAACATAATATATATGTGTGTACTGTGTATATTTAATACACAGTAATATTTAATACTAATTTTTTTATATTTATGTATTAAATATTTTTAAATATGATATAAATTACATGAATCATTTCATTTTCATTTCATCATTTTAACCGCATCACATTTAACACTGTAGTTTTACAAGTTCACTATTTTTATTTATTAAATCACTGTCCATATAGGCAGGGGCGGATTGTGGGCCCCTGAGCAGAGCACTTGCGGGGGACCCTGGGATGAGACAACATTCGCTCAATGTATGCGTCAGCCCCTTCAGAAAACGTTCCCCCAACGTTTGTGTCAGCCCCTGGCTCGTTCTGTAATCCATGCCTGCAAATAGGTACAATTGCCTTGTAAATGATTAACTAACGATATGGTCAATATAAAGTTCTTTATTTGAAGCACAATTCTACAAGAAAGGTTACTTACTTACCATTTTCTACCCAGATCAAGAGTTTATAATGCAGTCTATTTATTTATTTTTTTATTTTCAAGAGAATATTATGGTTAATGCAGTAACGAGACATCATTGCTGTACGTCGGGTTTACGCCAAAAAAAGGTGCTACCAACCTTTCCACAGAAAAACAAACAGTGTTCAACCAATCACCGGCATAATTGTGGCATACCTCAGACCCTAGGCTGACCATAGAGACGCTTTTTTTCGCTGCCGATTTATGGGGCAGGCAGCGAGCGGATCGTCAAGAAAGCCCTGGTACACATATTATGTAAACAAAACATTTAATTTAGATGCTATTAATCACAATTCATTGTTTGACAGTACTAACGGAAATATATATTTTAATGTAGAATTAATCACATTTACAGGTCTGTTAGCTGTGGTAAAAAAACAAGCCGTTGTTATTTTCTTATTGCACAAACTGAAAATTTGTAGCAGAAATAATTATAACTCAGAGTTTGTTAGTAAAGTTTACAAATAATTACAAAGAAATGGCAAGTAACACATTCAAGCATGATAATTTAGTATAAAACTGAAATTATTTTTATTATTAAAATATTCCAATGGTCTTAAAGAATCAAAATTAACTGTAAAGTTTTACATAAATATTGTTTGACTTGGACTCAACTCTAAACCTCTAATCTCAATTTCTAATAAACAATGATCTCTAAAATGAGAGAATCTGTCATCTTACCGCTAACAGTATTAGCAAAAAATCATTTGCATTACCAAACAGTTATTGATAGAAAGTTATTGTATTTTAAAATTGATACATTCAAAGTGATATTTTTAATTTTGTGTTAGTTTTACATTTTCTGTTTTCACTTTATTTATATATTTTGCACTTTTGTTGTGTGTGTGAGCAACTGTTTAAGTTTGTAATAACAACCCAGTAGGAAACTGTAGAGCATGGCTGTGAAAGGCAATCGGCTATTAAAAAAACAAACAAACTGTTCCTTCAGAATATACCGTCCAAACTTCCTGTTTCAAAAGGAAATACTGTGCACCAAAACAGGAAAGAAAACTCTTCATCGAGACATTCATGGGGTGTTTAACAGTCACTCACATGCATGCAAAAACAGTAAAGAATAAATATAACTGTTTTATAAGATAAAATCAAACTTACTAATGGTATTCCCAATCTTATTTGAGTAAGAAGTTGTGCTAACACTTTACTTGAAGGGGTGTGCATCAGAATGACATGACACCTTCATAATCATGACATAACACATCATGAATATAAAGGAGGTTTTATGCAAGTGTAATTCGTTGTGTCATTTTTAATGCAAAGATTACATTGGTTCAGATACCTTTGTTATGACGAATTGACATAAACCAATACATCATAACCTGTCAGTGTCATTGTCATGACAACTTGATATTACTTAGACAACATAAAATAAATTAAACAAATGAATAAAATAAATATCCTTTCATAAACACTTTACGACACTTTTAATGACAAATTCAAGCCCACAAAATCCAGGGGGGGGTGGTTTGACCCAGATGCAACTCATCCCTTGCATACACCCAAACTTACCCATCTCCACCCCTAAACCTACAAATCTCCACCCCCTAGATGTGGGACAACACTGACAGGTTATGTTGATTTGGTAATGTCACGTCGTCATGATCCACAAAGGCATCTCAAACAATGTCATCTTTGCATTAAAAATGACATACCTCAGTGAATAACACTTAATAACAGTTGTCATAAAAATGCATTATATTTGTGACGCACTGTATGTCAGGTCATGATTATGAAGGTGTCATGTCAGTCTGATGCACACCCCTTCAAGTGTAACCGAAGCTGTCGTGGAATGAATCTGCATTTTGGCGGACAATAGCTATTACTGCTCACCTGTTGCATGACAGGAATAGATATTAAGTGGTGTAACAACTGTAGATCTGAACATAACCAAAATAAAGACTCCAGACCCAGACAGCCTCATAAAGACCCTGCTGAAAAACAGCTAAACCAGCTTAGGCTGCTTGGCTCGTCTTTGCTGGTTTAAGCTGGTTTTAATGAGGTTTTGGCCACATTTCCAGCTTCAGTCTTTGTTTACATTTATTTCAGGAAAAGGAGCATTTACATCCAAATGTAATTTAATACACACAGAACAAAATATTAAAAATACATTTCGGAAAATAAACTGCTTAATTAAATGTGTGCCTGCTTTTGTGTGTTTAACTTAACTTGTATAAATGTCCAACAGAGATCTGTTTTAAAGTAGTAGGTCATGTCACTTGTTAATTTGCTTAAAATCTACCTTGCGATTCTGTCTCATTCTACATTCAGCATGTTTATCTTTTTTGCAGTAGAAACAGCCTTTACAATAATTTGCGTCCAATGTATCCAGTTGCCGTGGCAACATCACATGCTTGCTATAGTTTTAATAGTAAAGCCACTTTTAAGGGTACACATTTTGTGACAATTATGCCACAAATACAAAAATGTATTTAAAAGTATGACTGACCACATTGGCTTGGCCCCACCAAGCTCAATCAAGCTACGCCTATGGATAAAGTGTGCTATCTAGGTTTTAGACAATCTGATGGCATGACCTGATTTCATTTAAATAGTAGTATGAATCTAAACATTTGTAGGACATATGAAAGCACTATAGATTATATAAAAAATACAAATTCAAAGTGATTGATTGTGACTGCATAATGCTGTGAAATGCACTACAAACGTACATGTTGATCCACCAATCACAGGTTTCACAGACAAAGCAGCAGTGCAGCAAGTGCTTCTGGCACATTTCCAGCGGTGCTGCCTTGTTTCCCGAACAATGGCACCATGGCCCATTGGAGTAATGAAATATTAACAATATGAGTTCAAAGAGCCCTGCTGAAAAGTACATCTGTTGAGCCCTTGATTGAGCCACTTAACCCCTGAACAGCCTCTCAGGGGACGTTATAACTCAGCATCTGTGGCCACACCAAAACACCAGAGTTCAGTAAGCCAGAAAGTAACCTGCTCAAAACAGTAGCTCCGTCTCAGTATATCTTTATACCTACTGTCTGCACACTTTTTTTTTTTTTTTTCAGAAAAGGTCTCGTTTCTAATATACCTAGATTTTTGTTTGCTACCAAAATTTTAGGGTGTTGTGGGCGATTACTAAGTTGTTGCTTACTAGTGCACACATGTGTTCTCTATTATATAGCTGTAGATATGTATCAGGTCCCTCCCTCGATTCATGTATATGGGATTTTTGATTTTTTTTAACTGTTGTATCATCTCACAAGTAAAAAAAAAAAATAAATAAATCATGGCTCAGTAAAGTTCCTCTTTCAGTTTGAGATGGGCAGCAGGCATTATAAAGCCATTTTCTTGTTAAAAAGATGTGCACTCTCCCGCTATTATCCCATTTAAATATTTTCCAGTATTTCTCCCGTACTTTTAATTTTGCTCCACAACAATTATGCAGTAAAACTCCCGTAATCACGTGTATATTCCAAGGTTGTCCAATTGCTTTTGATGCTTTTGACATCCGTGCAGTGATGCGCAGATGGTGGTTATATCTGCAGGTCGGGTAATAAAAAAAACACATTCTGATTATTTGTGGGTGGATAAGATAAACCATTATTGATGGAAATATTAACTACATTTTCATGTTTTAAATATATATTTTTGATCAGGCATAAGATGTCCTTTGTGTGTGTGTTGACCTGTTTGGGAAGATGCAGTGACAGAAGACTTAGGTGGTGCTTCGGTAAAAATAAAAAATAAACATGTAAATTGAGATTTAGTTATAAAGGCTATGGTTTAATTGATTAAATATAAGCGCTGCAAGTTTCAAAGTCAGGTCCTGCACTCCTTGTACTGTGGTTACCGGGAAAATGTATGGTGGCCGAGAGAGCACTGCAACTTAAGAAAACACATGCAAACAGAAGAAAACGACAACACATTAAGAAAACATCTTCATCAGTTTGACAACACAGGTGCAACCAAACACAGAAGCACGCTGCAAATAGCACGGACTACAATGGAAATGTTTCAGGGGGATCTCAAAAAGTGACAAACCCATCTGAGATATAGCCAAAAGACCTTATGATCAGGTTGTTAAAATAAACAAAAAAATTTTTTTCTTTTAGTTCAGCGACAACATCTCCGGTCTGACCAGAAACCACTGAACAAATAATCAAGTCCCAGATGGGTTTGTTACTTTTTGAGGTCACCCTGAAATTTTTTTGTTGTGGTCCGTGCTGTTTGCAGCACCTCCCTGTGTTTGGTTGCGTTGTGAGAATTTGCAGTTTTCATCCATTTTCTTCTGTTTGCAGCACATTGAGCTCTCTCGGCCACTGTAGAAACAGCCTATATTCCTGGCAAAAAGACTCTAGTGAGCTCACGCTCACTCCCTTGAAGGCCAACCCGCAGCACAACCTATTCCTAAAGCCTGGAATTCAACCTAGAAGAACAACACAATGCCACGCACAGCTTGAATCAACTAAATATATCATTTAATAATAAATAATATGTCATTTAAATATAAACAGACTAAAGTATCAAGGCCGCCAAGGCATGTGAATTGTGAAATAAATATGAATAAGCTCATTTGTTTTACGTTTCTCAAACAAAACAAAATAATAATAATATTAAATCTATTGATTTCTTTCTGTTTGCATTTCGATCTGCTGTTAAATCAAACTTCATTCCTTCAAATGGGTTTTTAGTTGAGACCAAAAAAAAAAATTTAATTAATCGTGATAACAAAAAAAAACTTTTGTTATGTCGAGATCACGAGAAAAATAAGACGTGATCACGAGAAAACAAGACGGAAAAAAGCTCTGTAAAAATGACAAAAGCTCAACAACATATAAAATAAAATAAAATAAAAAAATGAACCCAAATTAAAGCTAATTCCAAATGTGGAAAATTGTTAACATTATACAGTATAAATAATAAATAACACTGTTGCATCCTTAGCCACAATAATATAATGTAAATGAATTTATTTATTTCATTTAGCATGTCATAAATAAATCTGATTCATTTGATCAACAGCCTTATTTTAAGTGTCTTTTTTCTATAATGTTTTGATGTTGTCTTATCACACACTGAATAAGCAGGACATGTGTCATCAACCTGCTTGCTGGAATTCACACTTAACAACTCACTCTCTATGAAGCATAGGAATTCAACACAACAGCAGCTCTGTTAGAGACATTCTCCTCAGAATTGGTTTTGCGGTAAGCATGAGGTGCAGTAACTGTGTGTGACAAGGACTAGTCTGTTTGAGAGTGTTGTTTGCGAGTGAGGATGCTTACAGGGATGTAGACTGACAGGAAGACATTGTTTTGGTCAGACGGAAAGTGTTCCTTTGTTTTAAAGCGCAGACTTGATAACCCTTGCAACTGTCTGTCGTCACGTGCATCTGTGCTGCGAGTTCATGACCTGGAAAAAAAAGAAAACATCCTTGAAAAGAAGGAGTGAGGGTTAGGCATATCTTTAAAATAAAAGAATCAAATGTTTTTATCATTCATTTATTTAGCATTTGTACGCACACTTTCAGACAGGACTATGTTTTTTATTATAACAGATATAGTTTTAATTTTAACCAACGTAATTGAACCAAAGTATTTTCTAAAAGAAACATTAATGGATTAATTAATGAGCTTTAATTGAAACTTTTATTGCTTTAAATTTAGTTAAATTATTTATTATCGGTGCTGGCTTGAATTGTACTACATGTTGATTGACATAACATTAAAGTCATATTAATGGTGCATGATGCAAAAATACGTATTATATTTGGACAGTGGAACTGATAATGTTAGATAAACAGTTGTTTAGCCTTGATCTTCAGACTGGTTTGGACTAAAGAAGCGAACGTTCAGATCATCAGAAGAGCTTGTACAGAGAGCGTCAGAACGCTGTGTCTCTGCTCGATCCGGATAGACTGTGACACAAGTGCTGTTCAATTATTCATCACATGGAGTAAACAGAGATAAGCTGCTGAACACAGACTGGGACGGGGTTTGATAACGGCTCCCGCTTGAGTTCACTCAGACATGATACCCACGCGAGGCCTGCAGAGTCCTGGAATGGCTCTGAATGGAGTCTTGCGGTGTGGAGATGAATATTCTGTTGTGTCGTGCTTCTCATGCAAACATGGGTGCGCCGTAATCATTTCACACTGTTTGTCAAGCGTTCCTCATAGACAGGCAATATCCTCCAGATTTATGTTAATGTGACCAAAGTCCTGATTTACTGACGCATTTTGTTTGTGAAAGCACACTGACGCGTCACGCACCGGATGTTGTGAATGAGTTCAGGACAGTTGGAGATTGTGGTGTATAAGAGGTAAAAAATTATATAAATAGTGTTCAGTTTTTTGCGCAGACTGATTGATTCGTGTCTTCACACCTCAATGTGTTTGTTTTTTGACTCTCAAAGCTTTGGAACGGTTGCTGTCCATTAACTTCCTTTATACGACTGGCAGACTGCAACAAAAGGAATACAACACAGCTTTTCCATATTAAACTGTATTCTTCCCTCACCGTAGACGAGTTGATATATATCTCTCCCGTCTCAGTGCATGCACTTAATCACTCTAGCGCGTGGTGCCACTATGTTAGCATTTAGCTTAGCACCATTCACTCCTGATCAAAACAGGGATGCATTAAGAAACCATCACTTCCACCTTTACCTATTTAAAGCACTTCTCAGCTCTTCGACCTTAGGCACAGTAATAGCACTCCTGAATACAATTCTGTCAATACAAGGAGTGATGATATTACTGCGCCGAGGTAGAAGTGCTATAAAGTGCTCTTCTGCTATACAATATAGTTAACTTATTTATCTGCTTAAAATATTGTCCTTGTTTTATTTTGTGTCACCATATTTACCTGTGTAACTAGTCATTTAACCATCTTTAAATAGGGAAAATGTTGAAAAGGTTTCTAAATTCATCCCTGTTTGGATCCTTAGGAATGAACAGAGCTAAGCTAAATGCTAACATAGTGGTGCTGTGTGCTAGAGCGATTAAGTGCACACACTAAGACAGGAGAGATAGGTATCAACTCATCTAAGTTGAGGGAAAAACATAGTGGAATATGCAAAAACAGCGGCTGTTTCCTTTTAATCTGAAGAAACAAAGCCCCCAGATAGCACACGTACATCTGCAAGATGTCTGTTAAAGATCTCTTGATCTGGTAAGCATCTGCTGTCTACAAACGTCTGGCAGACGTCTTTCAGATGCCAGTTTTAAGTACATTCTAAATCATAAACATCTTAAAGACATTTTATAGACGTCTATTTGACATCTAAAAGGAAACGTCCCATAGACGTATTGCAGACAAACAACCTAAATAATGCATCGTGCAGATGTTAATGCAGACATCAAATAGACTTCTCCTAGGTGTACGTGTGCTATCAGGGTCACCTACATCTTGCATGGTCTGGGAGTAAGCAGATAAGCAATACATTTTCATTTTTGGGTGAACAATCTCTTTAAAGCAGCAGTCTGTAAATATTAGATGCTGTCTTCCTCTCTGAAAGAGGGGCTTTAATCAGTGCCGTCAATGTTCAAGTAATTAAACTGCTTAAATGATGTCACCTGTTAAAGCTGAGCCTCAAACGGTTTACAGTATGTGACAAAGACCAAATGCCAGGAAAAGAACATCAGGACAGTCGCCTCACCGAAGTCTTCTCAGTCTATAAATGGTTTTAAATGTTTCTCCGCTGGGAAACCTGTACTTCAACTTGACTAAATTAAGTTTCTTTTGTTAATAAGCAGGAGAGCTCTGCTCAGAGTGGAAGATTAATAGACAAAAGGGTTTTGTTAGAGGCTTTACATGGATTTACTGGAGTCTGGGGCTCGTCTGCCATTCACAGGACAGACCGTTTAAATGTGGCCTTTTAAGTTTACTGAGCCCGAGGGTCTCATCTTGTGTGCCTTTCCCTGTGGCACACACACACAGGCATTTTGTAAACTTTCTGAATTAACATTTTTTTTGTGCATGACTCATTCGTCATTATTTTTTTAATTATTTCTCATGCTTTTTTTTGCCAAAATGTATATGATAGATTCTGCCAATGTAGCATGACCAAATACACACAGATACTCGAAGTAGATTTTGCAAGCATTATTAAATGCTTTAATGTGATTTGTATTGGCACGGACTGATTTGGTTAATGGCTTATTATTACCTTTTTAAATTATCAACAACAATAAAACTTCAATAACCAAAGCTGCTGAAAATGTGGACGTTACTGTTGTGCTTTAATGAGTTAAATGTTTAATTTGCAAAATTACATTTTCTTTAAAATGGGAAATCTCACGTTAGTATGTTACTAATGTGTTTGATGGATTAGCTTTCAGTCACCAACCACATGCTGAGAGAGACTGTCTGTCCTCTCCCTATACAGCCTGCTGAGGTGAAAACTGAAAGAAACAAGCTTGTTTTTCACATTTATTAACTTTTATTCAGTCATAAAAAGATAATTATATTTGATACTGATGAAAATGAATGGAAGTACTGTAAACACGCACCTTACACATTTATTTTTTGACGTGCAGGTCTTGATTAAGAAAGAATATATGTGAGCCTGGAGCACAAAAGCAGTCATAAGTAGCACAGGTATAGCCAAAAATACATTTTATGGGTCAAAATGATTGACTTTTCATTTATTCCAGAAATCATCAATCAAGTATGTTCCATGAAGATATTTTGTAACTGTAAATATATTAGAAACTTCATTTTTAATTAGTAATATGCATTGCAATGGACAGCTTTAAAGCTGCTTTTTTGCACCCTCAGATTCTAGATTTTCAAATAATTGTATCTCAGCCAAATATTGTCAGGTCCTAACAAACCATACATCAATGGGAAGCTTATTTCGTCAGCCGATGAATTTCAAAAACTGACCCTATGACTGGTTTTGTGGTCACATACGATTCCTCCAGCTGTTTACCGTAAGTGAACAGATATTACAGTAGTTTGACCATCTGAAAAAAGTCCTTTTGATGATAAAGAGTTCGGATCACTATGTTAGGTGTTTCTGGGGACACTGACTTAATCGATCATGTTGTGTAAATTGAAAGTGAAATGCTCTGCCATCTGCTGGCAGTAGGTGCAATTACAACCTACAAAAGACGCCTGACAGGATATGAGCTCTGAGCCGCTTATAAACAGCAGATTGCAATGTCAAAGATAAACATCTAATATCTGTCAGGGCAAATATCATCTGTGCTTCTGAAACCCTCGCAGGTTTATCTTCACAACCAGCTCTTTTTATTTAAACCGCGCTCACCGCGTCGAGTGTATTTCAAGCTGTCCTGAGTCATATTTTTGTGCAGCTGAAAAACCAATAAAGATGCAATAGCTGAAATATGAAAGTTATTACCAATAGATTTTCTGCTTGCCCCTCAGTTGCCTTAAAGAATATGTAATTGACCAGGACCATTTTCCCTCCAACCAACCCTAACAACAAAGATTGCTTTAGCATGTTGGGGACAGTCAGAGCAGCTCGTGGAGGCTTGATTATAAGGCTGCTGAATGCCTGTTGATTGGGGTGTTAATTGTTGCGGAGGCGTAATGTTGGTCACATGGTTATGGCGGGTGGGTTGAGAAGGACTTTATTAAACAGCCCCATGTCTTTGACAGCTTTCTCTGCTCTGCTCTGAAGCAACATATCTCATGCACAAAGTATCTGAATGTTTGCCTGGTAGATGATGTTAGAGTTAACGAAAAAAAAAAAACATTCGTTAACAGTGAAGCAGGACAGTATCTGTTACACTGAATCACAAAAACATGTCCCTTCAGACTGGTGCTTCACAAACATTTGGATTCAAAGGCACCCATAATCAAACATACAATAAGATTTAAAATTTCAATACCTAAATGTAATTTGTTTATTTATTTGCATTACATGTTAGTGCTGCCAAACGAGTAATTGCATCCAAAATAAAGGTTTTTTTGTTTGTTGGCATAATGTATGTGTATTTATATTAATATATAGATGCACACACATACAGTATATATTGAAAATATTTACATGTATTTACAGCACATGTCTATATATACATATAATTTATATAAAAAATATTTAATACATAAACATAACCCATTTTCCTGAAATATACACACGTATATGTGTATTTATATATACATAACAGATATACACAGAACACACATATTACGTAAACTTATTTTGGACGCAATTAATCATGATTAATCATTTGACAGCACTAATATCTATATGTATGTATTTTTTCTTAACATTTTGTCCTAATTCTTTAATATATAAATATAAGAAAAAATGTTTAACACTATTTAATATTATAACGTAAAGAAATTGATTTTGAAAGGATTGATTTAAAGCATCAGTCATTAAGTTGGGAAACATGTTTATATAATTGAATTAGTTTACATTTATTATTATATATTATCTAATAATTTTTTTAATTTACCTTTTGACTATGTATTTTTCAATAATTTGTATTTATATTTTCTATGGAACATAAAATGAGATATTTTGAAAACATATTGCTAATGAAACTCAAAATCTTCATTTATGCTTAATTTAATCATCTTCATTTATTACCACAAAAAATATATATTAGTAATGTAACCACCTAAAACATGAGCAATTATTATAAAATGTCATGTCAATTATAATATTTTTTAATAGAATGCAGAAAATGCATAATTATAATAATTATATATATATATATATATATACATATATACACATACAAGCAACTATTATAAAATTATGTCATGAAATAATACATTTTCGTCATTCTATGAAAAAAATGTAATTATGAATATTTAAAAATTCTTCCGAAAGCCTTCATCATTATTCACTGCTTGAGCTATCCCACAATCCTGTGTGTGCGGTTCGACTGAAAGAATACAAATGGTGTTTGGAGGTGTTTTTTATGATTCAGTTTCTATCGTCGTCATCTCTCACTTGTCTAAAGGTTATCAGATGTGACATTTGGTGCTACAAAAGTAATTGGTGCCTTTGTGCAAAAAGTCTTAATCACCAAAAAGCACATTGCACACAGATTTCTCAACCCAATACTCGCTTGTTTTGTATCTGTTGTTTCACGAGTAATTATCAGTGTCATTAGATTTGAAGACATGAACAGTGTTAGTGTTTCCAGATGACAGTCAGCTCGTGGTAATAACCGTACGGCGCTGTGATCGGCTCGAGACGACGGCCTGTAATTTCACCCTGCTGCAGTTTTCCACACACACCCATCAGAACTATAAATCCAAAAACCCTGCTAATAAAATGCCTTGGAATGGGTGCTGGTCAATGCACAGCCTAAAGCTCAGAAGCACAGCAGTTGATATTTATTCTCCACGGCTGATGAAGTAATTGTGAGTCACCTCTCCTGTCCTTTTTTCCCTCAGACGCTGTGTCGTAACACGTCGAGGCATCTGTCTTCTCTCGTTGTGGAATCCGCATCCAAAAATATTTCTGAACGTCAAGACAGATGTGTTGCGTTACGCATGTTTTCTTCAAACACTGGTGACTTCTGACTTCATGACCCAAAAATATCACAATTAATTTTTAGAACATGTCATGCAGTATAAGAGGTGTATTCAAGTCATTAAAGGATAAATTAAATTGTGATGCACCGAAACACTGACAATGGAATTAAAGCCTCCTTCTGATATTTTAAATATATTCAGCAAATAATTACTCAAATTAAGACTTTGAAAAGCATTGAATATTGCATGTAGTGCAACTTAAGGAAGATCTACCTCAGTATTATGACTTGTTTTCCAATACAGATGTCTAAATCAAAATAGTTATGTCTTATTCTCTACATCTGTAGAGTATAAAGGCTTGTTTTCCCACTGGATCAAATAGATTAACTTGCTTCTTTTTGATTAATTTTTACTGAAAACCAGACTGTCACTTCATCAATTTGCTGTATTTTGATTTATATAAGACAATATACTGATGAAGAAGAAGAGCTGTTTTTGGTTCCACTTTATATTAGGTGGTCTACTGTTGTAGAAATGAATCGTTAGGTACAATGCACTTATTGTGAACATACGTTTTTACATTGTAATTATATATTTTTTTAAAAATACCTACATATATTTCTGTAATTCCATTTATATTTACATATTATATTAAATCAGTATTGTGCTCTCTTCACTTTGAACCTCAACATCTTAAAAAGGGCTTAAAGGGATAGTTCACCCAAAAATTATTTACTCACCCTTAAGCCATTCTAGATGTATATGACTTTCATCTTTTAGACAAATATATAATATTTTTTAATTTATTATTTCGATAGAAAAATATATTTGGAACATTTCTTGCGCGGGACGCCGGCAGATCGCTTGGTTTTTTCTAATAAGTGGAAACAGCTTACAATACTCGCTGAAGAATAAGACATTGTTTAAAACTATTCTAAATATTTTTTTTATTTGTGTACATTCACAATAAAAACAGCTGTGTGTTTGTAAACAAAGGAAACTATCCGATGCCCCTTTCTAAAGTGCGAATCAAATAATTAAGTTGAACATATTATCATATTAATAAGTTTAACGTATTATTTATGAGCCAAAATGATTAAATAATAAGATGAAATAATATGAAATAAACAGGCATTGCTGTGGCACCCAGGAGCATATATAAAATATTATAAATTATATGTTGAAAGTTTAAATGTATTAGGTGTAATTTTGTTCTGAAGACTGAGTAAGTCATCTGATGTAAATACTCCTTTAAGAATAAGACATTATTCAAATCTATTTTAAATATTTATTTTATTTGTGTACATTAACAATAAAAACAGCTGTGCTTGTGTACATAAAGGAAAGGAATTGGACGCCTCTTTCTGAAGAGCTCATCACAACTGAACAGAAACTCAACTGAAACTCTGCAGAGAAGATGCTGTTTTTTTTTTCATTTATTTTGTAAACTTATCATTTCGATAGAAAAATATATTTGGAATATGGACCAATGCATTTCTTTTAGGATATATGTAGCGAGGCTTTTCTCTGTTTGCACAAGCTCTGCGTGAGAGTGATGTGAATCCTCACGTTATGCTGCTCTTTTTTCCCTTTTGTAAGGATGATGTCCTGTTGACATGTTATTACACCTTTTATAAATTCATTTTCTTAAAAATCATCTATATTATTTTAAGGGTTTTATATTATAATGTTTTTATTGTTTTAATTGGTTATTTTATCTCTATTTAACAAAACAAAATTGTAGTCAGTTTGGAAAGTTTGGGCCACCTGCCGGTATTTTCATGAACAACTTTAACTCGACTGAATTAAATTTAAATCCGGGACTTTGCCGCAGTGGTATACGCGGCAGTAGTAGGCATTTTGGTGGTCCACCTACTGTATGCACAATTTTCAAAGTGCCACGAATTATGATTATGATTTGTGTGTAACACGGCTCTTCAAAGTTTTAAATCTGAAAGTGTACCGTTTATATTGTCTCTCAAAAGAAAAAGTCGACTCTGAATCTTCAAAATGTTTCCTTTTCAAAACGAGTTCACACACTTCTCTGCATTGGTCTGAATGAAAAGGGCAAATTCATTCTTGGCCACTAGGTGCCACTTTTGAAGCGTTAAAAAAGTTTTTTCCTCTCTAACGCTGTACTGCACTGAGCTCACAAACACTGATTTATCAGACATTACAGACACGATGAGATGAAAATGAGACCAATCACAGCAGATTAGCGTCACGCAAAAGAGATGTTTAAAAAAAATAATCATTGAGTGAATCATTTGGGAGTTGTTGAGCATATTAAAAGACAAGTAAAAATAGTTTTTTAAACCATACAGAGACTCCCAAAACCAAAATATGAACTTTTCAATACCCATAATAGAGGCACTTTAACTCTTAATAACTCTTATTGGATTTGTCTGAAAGGAAATCATATACACCAAGAATGCCTTGAGGATGTTTTTATCCTTTTGAAGTTTTCATATTTGGGTGAACTAACTTTCATTTTTAGCGTTTCAGACAAATGTACTGGCGTGGGATGCAATGTCAAGAGCATCTGATGAAAACTGGAGATTTAATGAAGGAAAAAATCTGCATTTGCTTTGTATTTATTCCCACTGCTGTTTCAGGGAAAGATGTAGAGAGCTATAACTTCTGATGCTTATTTCCTGTGTCCCACAGACGTTTTTGTGGAGCTATAGCATTGTTACGTATATTTCTAATCCTTTCACTTCATGTCGGCAGCAGCGTTTAGGACACGTGGACAGGCCGCAGAAAGCCATGTGGCAGAGGCCGGTTTACTTTTGGAAGTCAAACAGCAGGACTGTGTTTGCGCCAACAGATCTGTCCTTTAAGTTTCATGTGTGCTCCAAAAAAGTGCAGGAAAATGGTAAGCTAAAATCGTGGCTGGCCGTCCCACAAACCTCAGCTCTTTCCTTCACCGCCTGGCCGTCCTCCCAGAGTCTCCGGCTCCGACCTCAGCGAGCAGAAATTCCCCCGCTCTGCTCTCCAGAGGCGCAGAGGAGTCTCCACGCTCATGGGGAATGTAGTCAAACGCATGTCACCTACTTGTGGATCTTGCATGAGGGAGCAAAGATTAGTAGCTGAAAGAGCACTCTGTCTTGGTTGACCCAGACTAGGTTTGGTTGCGTAAGACGGGGGGCGACCTGGGTACCAGCCGGTGGCGGGCCGGCCATGGCTTGGGGTTTAGTGTGTGGGGTGGAAGCTCTGCTGCTGCGGAGCGGGACGTTCATATGGCAGATCGTCGTGTGGATGATCCAGAGGTGTTACCTGCAGAGGATGAGGTCATGTCAGCAGTGCCTGCAAACCTGCTTCTACCTGGGCGACGTTTATCAGGTACCGTCTTTTGTAGCAGCTCGAGGTTGGAGATTGTTTAATCTGTGTTTGGGAGTGTTTTTGTTTCTGTCAGTGTCATATACAGAAGAGCATATTGTTTGGTCTGCATTTTGTTTCATTTGTTGGATATCTAAAGTCTGATTTTAATATGAACGCATAAAGTACTCAGTGTGACATTTCCATCAAGGTTGAAGCATCTCATCTATTCACAATTAGAGCTTTATACTCTAACTTTAGCGCAAAAAAAAAAAAAGTTTCATTTTGTCTATTTGTCTTTAAGAAAATGTGGTCCTACTTTATATTAGGTGGCCTTACCTACTACTATGTACTTGCATCAAAACACAAATACAATGTAGTTTTGTGTTCATATGGTATTGCAAATCACTTCTGCTGCTATTGTGGTGGATACGGGTGGGTTATAAGGTGTAAGGGATGGGTCAAGAGTGTAACTATAAATGTAATTACAGAAGGTATTTTTTTTAAATATAAGTGCAATGTAAAAACTTATTGCATTATTCCTAATAATGAATTTAAATGTAAGTACACAGTAGTTAAGGCCTTAGAAACTTTTTCAATAACTCAAAAACAAAAATATTAAAATGTATTATGCCAAGTATACTACACATATATTTACATATTTAAGTGCACGTTTACTTAAACTGGTATACGTAAAATCTTCTTAAATCCTAATTAATTTTGTACTTAATACAGTTTAGTTGTGAGGAAGTAGTGCTGACTACTAACTAAAGCTATACTGAAGTACATTTGATTGTGCTAAAGAGGAACTACTGCAAATATTTTAGGCCTATTATTAAGAGATTGCGCACAAGTACTGCAAATAAAGTTTAACTTATATTTTGTTTTATATTAGTCTCGAGCAATATGTCAGTATGTATGTTAATAGATTTTAACTAAGTGTAAAATAATTGTATTTTTAATGAATTACTTTTTTAATAGGAAATATTGATGCAGATTTGTTCAAGTTTCTTGAGTTTATTTATTTATTTATTTTTTATTAAAATAAAAGGTTGCCATGATGATTAATTTGCTGTTTTCATGGTGAATCTGAGGGAATGGAAATATGTTATGAACATATATATTCACATATGTAGTTCAAAAGCCTGAGGACATATTGAAAATCTGTCTCATTAAAACCAGAAATTATACAGAGAGCATTTAGATTTATACAAAGAATCATTGTGCTGTTAAAGCAGAAATGACAGACTTGGAAAAGGGCTTTTTAAACTTGCCCATAGCTTGAGTCCCATTATGCAATAATCCTGTACATAGGTTTATCCCTCAGGATTGCAGTGCAGATAAAACACATTTCATACTGATTATCTGCCATGAAAATGAGTCCACTAATAAAACGTGAAGTATTTTGCTTCACATTTATCCTGACCAAAGATTCTATTATGTTCTGCATTTATTTTTACTAAACTTTTACAAGAACACCTCAACTGTTACATTAAATTATACATCATCTCCACCACAGTATATTGTAAACAGACATTTTTGGTATTGGTTGGTTTATAGCACAGAGACTTTGAGCCAAGCTGAAAAACAAAGCAATTTTGTGCGGTTTTTGTGGTTACATAAGATTCGACTGGTTTGTTAACAGATGTTTTATCTGTTTAAAAATGCACCAAGTTCGTTTCTTTGTCCAACATCCTGTTGTTATTTTCAGTGACAGAAAAATAAGCAGTTTCTGGTTTGTTCTGCACACCAAATGTGTGCTTTTCCACAGCAATCCATGTGCATGGCTTCTGGTGCAACGCCAATGAAGACTTTTACCTTCCCCTAAAGAAAAGAAATCTATTCCACGTTTAAAAAAAAAAAAATTAAATAAGCTGTTAGATATTTACTGATGCCTGAAGGTCTGGAATCCATGGCAGCTTTCGTTGACCTAGGCCTGTCCATGAGACCGTTTGACGAACATGTCGGTCAGCATCACGTTTCAGGGTGGTGAAATGTTGCCACAATAACAGACAAGTGTGTAAAACTCTCAGACATATTTTGAAGATTCTATGAAAGAATGAATTTTACAGCAGCATCCGGCTTCAAGAGCATTGACCGCGTTTATTGTTTCTCGCTCTGAGGCGCAAGTAGGCTCATTTTTTTATTTAATTGTAGGCTAATCATATATGAAAATTATTATAAAATTATTATTATTCAGTGCCTTCTCCTGTATTCTTATTGATATTTAATGCCACAGTTTATGTTTTATGCGATATTCCAGTTTTGCGCATAAGTTTAATTCACAGCTTTGGATGGAAACAGCTAATGTCTCAGTTGTAAACATGACAGCTTTCTTCTTTTGTTTGTTTAGTTGGTTAATTGGTTGGCTTGGCTGTATGGTTGATTGTTTATATGGTTGTTTTGTAGTTTTTATGGTTAATTGGTTGGATTTTTGGTTGGTTAGCTGGTTGTTTGTTTACATGGTTGATTATCTTGTGGTTTGTTTATTTGTTGGTCGTTTACACTGTTGATTGGTTCAGTGTTTGGTTTGTTTGTTTATTGGTTGGTTGTTTACATTTATGATTGACTGGTTGTTGTGTTGGCTGCTTGTTTGTTTAATTGTTTACATGGTTGATTGGGTTGTTGGTTGGATATTAATATGGCTGATTGGTCTGGAGGTTGGTTTGTTTGCTGGCTGGTTGTTTATTTGTTTGATTTATTGGGATGGCTGTTTTGATTGTTTGTGTTTGTTTATATGGTTATGCCTGGTTGACTGGTTGTTTTATGGGTGATTGTTTATTTGGTCAATGGGTTATATTGTGGATTGGCTGTTTATTTGTATCAGAATACTGAAACAGGAGTGATACTGAATTTATCTGTTGAAATTTTGAGCATACAGACCAATTTACAGTACACCAGATTGCAATACGTCATGTCTCAGATAGGGGTGGACTGATCCGATATTAGGACCGGATATCGGCCGTGATATTGAGAAAATAGGTGGATCGGGATCGGAAATATGAACAGATCCACAGCCGATCCAGTTTTTTTTCCTCGTCTTCCTCCTGTCGCAGCCAGTTACTATAAATATAGGTCGCAGCAGATCCTACGTCATTCATTTAGCAGCACGTGTGTCGCATGCTGGAACAGTTGGAGCATAAGCAACATGCAGCGAGCCAAAGAGTCGGCTGTGTGGATATCAGTGTTGATTTCGTTGACGAATCATTTTCGTCATAATGTTCGTTAAAAAAAAATTTTTTTCACTGACAAAAACGAGGTTGAAGTGACAAGGACTATGACGAAAAACTATTGACATTTTCGTCAACTAATAAAAACGAGAGGAAAATGTTATGGAGGGACGAATGGGAAGAGATTATTTCAGAACGAATGTGCTGCGTGGTTCGGAGGTTAGATGTGTACATGAACTGTATTTATAAGCTATATACACTTGCTGCACGTCTCATAAAACGTTCAAAAATCTCAAAGTCATGTTAATCAAGCAACAAAAGTAAAATCACTCAACCCTGACTGAATCACGTAGTACTTAGTAGTTCTAAAGATTAATAAAAATGCATTTAGGTAAAAAAATATTTCTGCTTGAAAAAATTTGATAATATGGTAAACAATATAGAACGCATAATTAACTTTGTATTAGTTTATTCTTGGGTTCAGCTGCTGTTTTATTTTGAATTCATGCAGGACTTTGCACGTAATATGTTTATAATGTTTGGTAACTTGTTCGATTACTCGTGTATGTTTGACCAATGCACTTTTGTTTCTACTACTACATTTTATTTATTTAAATTTATTTTAAGAAGTCTGATTACATTCTGTTTTCGATTTGAATGCACAATTGTTCTTTAAATAACAAATAAATAAGTACATACATTAATACAATAATACATTACATCTGTTTTGTCTTAGTTAGGAAAGTAATGTTTAGTTAGGAAATTTGGTGCCTTTAGTTTCTTCTACATGGTGGAAGAAGGTATAAGGTGGAAGGTATGCAGTTTATAATATTAATTCAACAAAGGTATCGGATGGGTATCGGGTATCGACAGATATACAGAGCCCAGGCATCGGTATCGGTATCAGGACTGAAAAAGTCGGATCAGTGCATCCCTAGTCTCAGACATTTCAAGGCCCAACAAACACTGACACAACATGGTCAATCAGCAAAAACAAGCAGCATTCAACGCCAACAGACAATAACAGGGGTGACACAGAGATTAGACAAAACCCCTCCGAATGCATCTTTATCCTTTTTGCCTGTCTGTCAATTCAGTGGGAATCGGCCATTGTACACCAACCAAACTTATACCAAACTATACAAAATACCAAACATACTAATTTAATTTGAAACATTATTGGAATTTGAAAATGCAAATAACAATGCCTAACAACACTAATACTGCACTGAAGGCACCTGGGACAGAAACATCTCATCTGCAGAACCCTGTCAATATTCTGCCATAACTATTCATAGATCTTTTCAGTGTTGTTTTGACTGTTGCTGAGCGATGCCTTGTGACTCATAGCTCAGCTCTAGATGACAGTTATTATATACTGTGGGAGTGAACTTTTTCTGTCTGTTTACTTTCCTGTGTGTACCAACTGAAAGAAGATATTGTACAATTTGAGTTTTGAGTCTAATGAGTTCAGCCAGTGTTCATTTGGCCACTGTAATGGGTGAGGAGGAGGAGCTAGTGCACAGTCGATCATCTGATGTCATGCCTGTGTGTCCACAGATGACCGAGGGACGACTCTGCCAGGTGCAGCTCCTGGACGACAGGAAGCTGGAGCTCTTGGTCCAGGTATAATGCTTCTCAGTTCTAGTCTATTAAAATCTCCCACTCGAGGGTAATGGACCTCAATAAACCTCGCTGTCTCACATTATATTGATTAGTGGATTTTCTCTCACAGCCAAAGCTGTTGTCTCGTGAACTCTTGGATTTGGTCTCATCTCATTTTAACCTGAAAGAGAAGGAATACTTTGGATTCACCTATGTGGATGACACGTGAGTACCTATAGAGGTTCTTCACTCCCAGGGAACCTTTGTAAAAATCTTTTTTTTATCAAATTGAAAGGTTTGGAATAACATTAGAGTGAGCTAACAATGACACAATTTTCATTTTTGATTGATCAGAATCAGAATGCTGTAGTTCACATGGTTCTCTTTTAGGTTCAAAAAAAGTATGCCACTATTTATATAGAACTGTGATCACTATAAAAGCAAAATCTCTGAATGAGTTCTGCTCATTGCTTCTGAAGTCATTTCTGTGCAGATGATTTTCATCTATTAGTGTTAAATTGCGGAGCATTTACTGGTCTGAATAAGAATGTGGGCTTGCACATTTCAGTCAGATGACCTTTTCTCTTCCAGTGGTCAGTGCAAATGGCTGCAGCTGGACCGCAGAGTGCTGGAACACGACTTCTCCAAGAAATCCGGGCCTATTGCGCTTCAGTTCCTGGTGAGGTATGTGATGTCTGAAGTCACACGACCACAGCGACCACAAAGCAGCACATTCCTGCACTGAATTACAGTGCTGCTGCTGTGCACCTTGTTTTAGATCTGAAGTGAGGTTTTTTTGGCCACAATCCTTGTTTAACGCTATAAAATCGCGATTTGTCATTTGCAGGTTCTATATTGAGACCATTTCACTTCTGAAGGAGCACACAACTGTGGAGTTATTCTTTCTGAATGCCAAGTCGGCCATCTATAATGTGAGTGCATTTGTGACTGTTTACTCACCGAAGTGATTCACTGTCTCATTTCTCGCCTCTACAAACAATTAGAAAGCCACAGGCCTCAGACAGTTAATATGAGTTATTGTGTCCCAGAGCCACAGGAAAGGAATGTGCCGCTGATTGGCTTGTGCAATCATGAAAAGGGAAATTCTTGAAAGATTCTTCATTACCATCAAGACCAACATAAGCATTATTTTGGGCATCATTTTTTCAGTGTTCATTATGGCCTGGGCTTTCCCCACCGCTTTATGAGCTTGCAGCAGAAGTGTATCGAATACAGAGGAAAAAACTAATTTGTGTCAGCTTAGAAATCTTTTATTTTTAATTTGTGGCATATTATATTACGCAGTCATATATAAACAAAACAGGCAATAACAATTACCACGCTTATTTATTTACACTAAATAAATCCAGTTGGGTTCATTTTAGCAATGTTGTTTTTTAACCATTTAAATATATATTTTTAGTGAACATTTTTCAAAATGAACTAACTAATTTTGAAATGTATTATGATTGTTTAAATAATATAAAGTATTTGACATCCCATAGCCTGGGCCCGCCCATACTTCCTGTGACGCTACATTCTATTTCGCGAGCAAAGTCATATATTACATATTATACATTTATCATCAATAAATCCAGTTTATTTCAGTTATGCAGTTTAACCAAATATTGTTTGTTCCAAAGCTAGTTGTTTTATAACCATTTGTACATTTTAAAATGAATAAATGTAATTGAGTTCAAAAGTAACATTATTGCTGATTCAAAGCAATTTAAAGTAAACCGTTTTGAAAATATGATAATTTAAATAAAATTGAATAGATGCAATGTCCAAGTATGTACAGTATGATCGAAAAATGTGCATTATATTAAGTTTATTAGTTAAATATTATGCATGTAATTATTATAATGAAAGGTTATGGGTGACTGAATATTTCATAGACATGACAAACTATTTATTGATGAAAAGATCCATTTAAATTATAACCTCATTATTATTCATGAGCCGAGCCATTCCACTAAAACCAATAGATGCCCATGGCAGGAATATCTGTGGCACATATCCTCTTGTTGTTATTAAATAGACATGACAAGTTTGATTTCACAGCATCGTTATTCACAGAACAAATCTGATAGGGGTTCAGTTCATGGTTTGCTTGTTTGTGCACAGGGTGACATTGAGCTGGAGAGTGAGCTGGTTTTTAAATTAGCTGCTCATGCGCTGCAGGTAAGACGATCCGAGCTTTAAGATGTTTTAGTTTGTGTTATGCATTAAATGCTAATACTGAAAGTGTTTTGTTTTACAGGAATCCAAAGGAGACTATACAAGGTGGGTTTTGGCCTACTTACTTTAAGTTTGATATAACTCGGAAAGCACCTATTTTAAAACTCTTTATAAATGTCATGTATTTGTGATTTATAAGGTCTCTCCATTGGCGTAATGGTTTGTGCTATTATGTGCTACTGTCCTACACCGAAATCTACTCCTTACAGGACATTTTGTGCATTTTTAGATTTTCAAAAACAA
>JAUYWG010000061.1:2418883-2432901 GCA_034779775.1 Enteromius afrohamiltoni | reverse complement strand
ACACACATATAAGAAGCAATAAAAGAAGCAAGTTTCTTTTTAAAATGTTATTTATTAGTTAAAACTCATAAATATTTTATATGTTTTGTTGTGCGTTTTTGAAATGTAAAATAAATATCAGCCGATATATCTGAATATCGGATTTTAAAAACCAACAAATATTTGTATCGGTATCGGCCTTCAAAATCCTTCAACGGTCGGGCTCTAGACTTTTCCACTGTTGCCATGGGTTGTTGTTGTTTAGTCTGCGGGTTAAAGGCAGGGTAATCAATTTTTCAAAAATGTTAAGAAAAGAGTCGGGGCAGAGTACCCAAAGAAACTTGTAACCATTCAGTAAGAGGCATGTCTAATTGTGATATGGAGGGAAGTGCGTTCAGTGAATAGCTGAGCAGAGCGACAGAAAGATAAAAACTAAAGAGAAATACGTCTGGGGAGCGATAAGGCAAGAAGTAGAACCCGTGTAAATATCGAATCAGCTTTCCAGCATTAGAGAGAACTCAAGGAGCGGAAGGCCTGCAAAAAAACACTGAACAAACAAAGAAACATGATTTGGTTAGTATTGATTGACAGTTGGGCTGGTTTTGTTTCACAGACCTGGCAACCCTGCAGTGTACATCTTTGGGTTTCAGTGTGTATCTGTCAGTAGGTTTTCTAGTGACTCACAGGGCATCTCTGGAGGTGAGGTTTGTGTTTTCATGGTTCATGTTATATAGCGGGATGGGAAAGTCTAAAAAAAGGCAGCTGGTAAACTCCATTTTTATGACTGGAGTCTTTGTTGTGTGCATCACAAAACTCACAGGGCCCTGAAAGCATCTTTTTGATTCTGGCACTGGTAGCGCACAGTGTTATATAACACATCACACTCTTGGGATTATGAAGTGAACAATTGGTTAAGGATTCTCTGGCTGGGCTAGAACAGGTGGAGCAGTGGCCCAGCCTGAACGAGAGTGATCCACCCTGGGCTTGAGCTCTGGTATCTGACTGATGTCATGAGCAGCAAGGCTGGGCCAAGACTGCGTGCCTGAGCTCCTGGAGGAAACCTGATGAGACAAGTCAGGAACCGCGAGGAAAGACTCTTCAGCAGAGTAGACGCTAACATAATGAAGAAGCTCAGGATTTGATTAACATCGTTTAACCTTCCGAACCCCCGGTAAGAGGCTCTAAAAGCTGGATAATTTAGTTTCATATGTGAAGTCTTGAGAGAGTTTGTTCTTGTCGGTAACCTGCAGATGCCTCGGCTGAATTGTTGTGTTGGTTTCACCCGTGAAGGAGAATGTGTTTATACTGGATTTTATATGGGTTATAAATATTGGTAGAAAAAAAAAAACATTATTTTTCCTTCAGCAACCATATGGTAGAATAACCATTAAAATGTAGAGTTGGTGGTAAAAAAAAAAGTACCTTTTAAAGGTTTGGGGTCAGAGATGGAAAAAAAAAAAAGAGAGAGAGAGAGAAATTGATACTTTTTTTATTCAACATTCAACTATATTATTCAGCTAATAAATGCTAGCTTTAATACTTTCTATTCATCAGTAAATCCTGGAAAATGTATTAGTTCCAACAAAATGAAGAAAATCCAGCTTTGATCACATTAATAAATTACATTTGAACATATATCCAAATAAAAAAACGGATATTTTGAATTGTAATAATATTTCACAGTATTACAGCTTTTACTGTATTTTTGATCAAATAAACGCAGCCTTGTTGAGCAGAAGTCATAAAAATCATACAAGCTTTTATACGAAGGTGAAGCATTCTCTATATGATTGAGTCAGCTTGAATATGAATGCATTATTAAATCTCATAAAGCAACACAATTTGAGGCTTGTTGTGGTTACACGCAGTACTGCAGCGGTTGCCAGGTTGACGTGTATGGAGTCATTTTGCAGTGAGGTGTAGTCGGTGAAGTACCTCATCCCGTGAAACTCTCTCTCATTTGTTGTTTTTCCTGATTTAGCTCTTCCAGTGGAAGCAGTTGGAGAACTTGTACTTCAGAGAGAAGAAGTTTGCTGTGGAGGTGAATGATCCTCACAGGTGAGGTTTGGGAGACTGATCTCGGATCTGCGTGAGTTTGAATATCAGATCGTATGAGAGCTGGCTGACACAAACAACATCTTTTGGGAGGGTCGTTAAGATTTGTAAATACTTGTTTGTATGAAGTCTTTTACAATAATATCAGTTTAAAATACATTTTTACTATTTGCATACATTTAAACATTTATTTATTTCTGTGATGTAAAGCATGAATTTTCAGCATCATTAATCCAGTGTCACATGATCTTTCAGAAATCAGTCTAATTTAACATTTGCTGCTCAAGATGATGACTGGAAAGTTTCACAATGTATTAACTTGTGTATTTAATTTCATGCATCCTTGCTATATAAAATGTATTAAAATTATTTATTAAAAGGAAAATCTTATTGACCCTAAACTTAGAATTGCAGATTGTATATTTTTTTATATTTATAACAGTATATGACATCAAATTCTAATTTGCACTTTAATTTTTTTTAAGGTTTTCAAAGATGACTAAATGGTCCAAATTTCCAGACATGTACTGTTATTTTACAGAGTGTGAATTAGCGTTTTCCAGATTTTTTTTTTTTAATGTGACCATGCTTTGTGTGTTTGTCTGCATGCAGGCGAACAGTGACTAAGCGCACATTTGGCCAGACAGGACTGGTGATACACACTTGGTATGCCAGTCACTCGTTGATCAAAACCATCTGGGTCATGGCCATCAGCCAACACCAGTTCTACCTGAACAGAAAACAGAGCAAGGTAAGTGAGCGTAAACACTGCTCATGCATACATACATCTACTTAACAGTAGGTTTATATGGTTTGGCAAAATTCCAATCCAGAAAGTTACACCAGGCTTTATACCATTCCAGAATTATGAAACATTTCTTGTTCTTAATAATAATCGCTCTACACCCACTGTCTCCTGGCAGCGCAGGTGTGCGTGTTTCATAAATACTCAGGTTTTCAGGTTTGATCTTTTTTCATCTAAAATTAAGAATTTGAAAAAAATTAACTATAGTATGAATTTGTCAGAATATGTACTTTATTTTTGAAAAGGAAGTCAGCAAGTTTTAATGGGGCTGACATAATAGACTTTATAAGGTTCATATAAAATCCTTTGGGGCCAATGCCGAATGTTCCAAGGTGTGCAATTATTTAGTTCCGGGCAGTTCTTTGACTGCATTATATGACCATATCAAAAATCTTTCAACCACATGATCATATAATGCAGTCAAAGAACTGCCTGACTGACTAACCAAAACCTACAACAACACTGACCAGATAAATAAATATAGTAATCAATATGACAAAAAAAACATTTCCATGTTTTGCCATAAAACTGTTTTATTATGTACCGCAAACACATACTCTATCTCTTCCGCTCTCTGTCCTTCAGAGACACACACACATTAACATACTTGCTAATGTTGCTAGCGCTACTCTGACGGCTTTATCTGAGACATTAACTTGAAAGCAACTTCTCACAAGCGAGGTAACAACGGCACTGTTAGTGAGGAAAAGGAACTTAATGTTTCACTGTTTCTCACACACAGACACAAACTCATAACCTAGTTATTAACTGCATTAGTCTGCTATCAGTGGCTCGTTACTAGGTCTAAAATGAGGTTTTGGAATTAACAAAGATGTCGGATAAGATGCGTGAGAAATAATACTACTCACAAAAGTGTTTTAAGTACAAAAAAGCTGACAAATACCTTGAAATATATCATCTGATTTTTGAGGTGTGGTAACCGTAGTACAAGCGGAATAGTTGTCTTACAATTTATATCAATTCACAGGCAAAAATTACCACAGCCAGGAGCTTAGGAGACATCGCGTCTGACCTGACAGAGAACGGAGCATCAAAGATGAACAAACTGAGCGCAGGAGTGAAAAATCAGCTCATCATGGCCAGTAACGGGAGTCTGGTTTCAACAGGTACATGAGCTCAGATCTGATCCTCAGGAGAGTTCAATATTTGATGGTTGAGTCAGCCTCTGTTAATACGCGTGTCAACACACTTCCACATATTTAGCGTTAATGAGCTGCTCAGATTCTTTCCTCTTATTTGTGTTGCTTCCTCTCAAGCCTTTCCTTTAGACTCAATGCAGACTTCGAGAAATGTCACTGAAGTTCATTGTACTTTAAATAGTAGTGACATTATTATTTTTTTATTGCCTGCCATAATGAATGCATGTATTTCACAGGTTCGGCTGACTCTGAAATGAATGACGACCAGAAAAAAGAGAAACTCGCAGACCTGCGAAAGAAAGAGAAAGAGATCCAGGATATACTTGGCCAAAAGCTAACCGAGCTGAAGGAAATATGCCTGCGAGAGGCTGTAAGAGCAAACAAGTTGATTATTTTCCCGTTGGGATCGCATTATTGCATAGCAAGTCTAATAAACAACATAGGATTGCCAATATACTACGTATTAAATTATTAATATTGAGAATTAATTTTGTATTTTAGACAAATTTTAATTATATAAAATAAATATTTTTATACAGCAGGTATGCCTTAAATGACTCAAAAGTGACAGTAAAGACATGTATATGTCTATGTATTTCTAATTCAGTGGCTTTTTCCATTTTCTTTAGTCTTAGATCACAAAATAAATTCCATTTTGATTCGTCAAAGAATCCTTAAAAAAAATAAAAATCATTGTTATTGTATCATTGTTTCTAACACAGAAATAAATTACATTTCAAAATATATTATAATAGAAAATGGTAATTTCAAAGTTTTAATATTTTACTAGACTACTGGTTTAAACAAAAAAAGACTTCAAACATTTACCATATGACTTTTCATCTCACATTCTTATTATGCTCACAGTAGAATGAGAATTGTTTTTCCCATGCATCAAAGAAAATGACATCATAGTGGCCCTAATTGGTTTAATTTTTTATGCAAATGATTTATTATTTTCTTTAAAGTCTGAGGTGAAATATGACCCACGCTTGTTCTTTGTGACTATTACCCATTTACAGTATGTTTTTATCTGCTTTCAGGAACTCACTGGCAAACTCCCAAAAGAGTATCCCCTCATCAAAGGAGAAACCCCTCCTCATGTTCGGAGGAGAGTCGGGACAACCTTCAAATTGGATGACCTTTTCCCATATAATGAGGTTAGTGTGAAACACTGCCACACAACAATGTTGCCAAGTAGAGGACTGAATAATAAATCAGACTCTGGGGGTTCGGCTCAATTGCTATGAGGCTGTCCAGAGCTGGTCAAATGCCAGCATGCTGTTTTTAGCTCACGTGTATCATTGTGTGGAATGACTGATCTTCCTGTAGTGTTTGTCCAGTATCACCTGTACGATTTTAGCTGCCAAATAATTCCAGTATATGGCTATGCATTGGAAATCAAGCTTTGGAAAAAAAAAAAAAAAAAAAGAAACAACACATTTTGTGTAACACTTTATTTTAAGATGTCCATAATACAGAGTAACTACCTAGTAAGTATTTAGTAGTAGCCATTGTACTTAAGTTATGAAACCGTTTGTAATGATGTAGATGTAACAAGCTTCTACAAGAACCGAAAACCGTGACCCTAAAACAGTGATACAAACCGAACCGTGGGTTTTGTGAACCGTGCCACCCCTATTTGTTATAGACGAGTCTGTTGCACAGCTATACTTATGTAACCGGAAGATCATCACATGTGTGTTGCAGACTTTAAACAATGTAATAAGAAATTCAAGTTCACCAACATAAGCAACTTAAAATAAAGTTTATCAAGATTGTGCTTAAGTGTAAGTATTTCTGTAACAGACTCTGTCTGTAACAAATGTGTAACGGTAGCTGTCCGTTATATCTACATCATTACAAACGGTTTCATAACTTGGTTACACAAGTACATTTTATTTCATGCAAGTACAACTTAAAATAAAGTGTTAGCGAATTCTGTTTATTGATTGGTGGTTTCAAAAACAGTTTTTGATTAAGAAAAAAATCTAGGATATTGTTGTGTTAGGACCCCAAGAGATCATGATGGGTTACTTTTATTGGGTTATAATTAATCTGCATTATCTTTAAAAGCAATCTACATGCTAGTATACTCCGAAAACTCAACAAAAGAGCATCTTTTTGCATTTTGGAAAATATTGTTGACTCATACCGACAGGAATATTTCAGATTTATGAATATAATACAAGAAAAAAAACAATTTTTTACACTGTTTTGAATGGCACTCTTTCTTTTTAGGATCCATACCTCAGAAATCTGGAGAGCCGCTTTGCTTTGCAGCAGAAAATTGTGGAGGCAGCCAAGAAGCTGGCTGCTGAGCCTGACATCTCTAAATTAGTGAGGAAAAAAAGGAGGAGGAACTGTCTGGATGCCATGCAGAAGCTGCAGGAGATCGAAGATGAAATGAACCAATACAGACTGAAGAAAGGGCAGAAACCCACACAGAGAGCTTCTGTAATCATAGCCGGTATGTCAGAGATGTTTGCTGAAGGGGCTCATTGCAAGTCAAGAAACAACAACAATTACATTTTTTACTTGCATGCATGAAAAGTCTTGATCTAATCTTTAAGTCATATCACCATTCTTTATTTAGTTTTAACAGGTTACCCCTTGTCAAAAAGAAGTGTATTTTCAAAGTGCATTCGATTGCAGTATATTCTAATCTCAAGCTGATATAAAAGTACATTCAAGTATATTTTAGTTTTATCATAAATGCTTGTCGGTACAGATAATGTTCAGCACATGTCCACCTGAAGGAAGAATTAAAGCAAAACAAAAACAAATGATCACTGCAATTTTGCAGTTACTCTGATCGTAGCTCATACAATATTTAATATACTGAATACACGTATTGTTCAGGCTATGAATTTTCTGTGTTGATTTAATGATAGAAAATAGGGTTTATTTAGTCAAATTACAATATATGTGATTCGTTTGATTAATCATGTAGTTAATTCAATTAAATGTTTGATTTAATTAATGTAGTGTTTTCATTCATGTATAACATAATATAATTTCTCTTTCTTCCATAGATGAACTTGCTCAGTCAGAGTGCAGCTCACTGTGTGAAAGTCTTCCTCTAGATGACGGTAATGACAACAATTATGAAACCACTATCAGCTCTCTGCTTATGTAATTAAGATTTATTACAACTCACAACCTCGCTTCCAGCGTTTCTCCATCAGTATTGTTCCCTAATGTAGACACTGAGACATGCACATTAACACACTCATAATAGACCATTTATCATGCAGAACCAGCAATGAATTTATATGCTGTTATATGAACCGGATGCAACCAAATGTAAAACACAGCAGTCAAAAACCATATATGTGTCTCTAGAAGATGATGGCCAGAGGCCACGTTCCCACTCCGTCCAGTGCTCCCCGTGTCTCAGTCCTCCTCTATCTTCATCCGGCCTGGAATATGAATCCGAGAGACGATCCTCATCCAGCGACACACATCACGACAGAGTTCTTAACAGGTATGAGTATATTCACGTACGACAGGCTGGACTGAATCTCATGAATATTGTCAAAAACATGTCTGGGTCTTTGTCCGTTTATTTAAATTCTAATTATTAAAATAATAATTTTTGCATTAAAAATATGTATAAAAAAAAAACTACTATATCTATCTATCTCTCATATATATATATAGTAGGTATGGAAAGTATTCAGACCCCCATTCGCTAAAATCATTTAAGTTCATTTTTGTACCTCAATCTACACACAGTATTTAGTAGAAGCAGCCTTTTGATCAAATACAGCCATGAGGCTTTTTGGGAAAGATGCAACAAGTTTTTCACACCTGGATTTGGGGATCCTCTCCAGTTCTGTCAGGTTGGATGGTAAACGTTTCGTAGACAACCATTTTTAGGTCTCTCCAGAGATGCTCAATTGGGTAAGTAAGGGCTGGCTGGGCCATTCAAGAACAGTCATGGAGTTGTTATTTTTGCAGGAACCGAGCCGGACACAGAGCTCTTGCCCTTGCTAGGGTTCTAACCTATTTTTGGATGAAAAGTTACCTAGACATGTTCTTGACAGCTTTAGTAACATTGTTTAGCCATCACTGGACATTTCTCTTTCATCAAAAAGCATTATTTTGCTTGTTTGAATTCAGATTAGATCATGAGGTCCAGGGCCCAGGACATTATTACATCCCCCGTGAGGTGTTCTCTGCCCAAAGCAGTCCATGTAAAACTTTACCCAGACTGCCAAAGGACCTCCGCAGCTTACCACAAACCCCCGTCATGCCCCGTAATGCTTACAGCAGCAGCCAACTCAGGTGAGTCGACTTGGTCCAGTAAAAAACACACACATAATCTCTCACAACCACCTACAACACCCTTGAATTGTCGACACAATTAAAACCCAAGTGCCAAGGCCTGCAACTAGTCTCAAGTAGCCAGAGCTTCAGACTGACGGCTGAAGGTCTTAATTCATAGCCGCTTTCTTTGACAATTAATTTAATTATCGATAATTATAGATTTTATCGATTAGTTGTTGCAGCCCTAAACCCAAGTCACAATTGCTTCAAAAAACTAAAATGATTTTAGCTCTGTGGCTTTTATGTTTCTAATGCAAGTAGTTTATGTATTCAATGTATGTCCTTTACCTAAAAAAAAAAATTATATTGTGTCCTGTAGGTCGGAAGGCCACATCCGTGGTTTCCGGCACCGCAGTGGCAGTTTGGAGTCCCAGTCTCAACTTCTCCACTCTCACTGCACAAACAAGTCAGCCTTTCCACTTTCTCCGTCCCGTCGTAGCAACAGCACTGAGGTACTGGACGATTGCTCGTCCTTTACCAGCATGTCCAGCATGGATTACTGTCTGCCCTGCTCAGCCACTCCTCCCTACCGCACTCTGGACTCACAAACCCACGACTACCGGCTTCACCGCAAAGTGGAGATCTATGGCAATACGGGCAGTATGCCCAACTTGGTCCCTCAGAATTCCAGCTGTTACGGCTACCAGCAGAATCACTATGGCCCCACCGCTTACTACGTGGCTGGGTATCCCAGCTTCGAATATGAGCCTTGTTCTAATGGAGCTTACGTCTACGAGAGTGAACTAGAGGGTCATTATAACATCAACCCCACTTACCCAGCACATGGTTACCAGAGTCGTAGTCGGAATAGGCATTATGGAATAGAGGGGTCAGATAATTTGTCACAGAATCCATATGCCACCGTGAGGCCCCCTAGAGGAAGACAGGGACCCTTGAATGAGGTGTTGACCAAGAACATGTACAAAGCTTTGGTGGCCGAGCATTTAAAGGGATGGTACAATCGCAGTGCTGGGCACCGGGACCCAGGCACATATCAGCTGGTTTACACATACAAATTTGACCGAGGTTCCCAGCACAGCTTGGGTTACCAAACACTGCCTGCCCCCTTCAGCCACTCCAGTCGAACTAACTCATTCTCCTCAGGTAAGTACAGCTCCTCAAACATTTAATGCAGATTATGAATAAAATCAATCATATTGGCAACAAAATACCAGGTTCTGGTGCAGAGCTGCAATAAGTGATTGTTTGACCAATAACAATCCAATCGTCATTGGCTACTAGGCTGAAATGATCTTCTCAATTGCCTTAGATCCTTCTCAATCCAGTCCAGTCCACTCTTAAGCCGAAAGGTGTTATTGTTCTACCTTTCGGGTGGCTGTGTTTTAGTATGACCCAAACTATTACTTCCAATCTCAAATATACCAGGTTCTTGTGCAGAGCTGCAATAAGTGACTGTGCCAAATTTAAAGGGCATTGGCCTTCAAGGAGCAGGGTTGCCTGATCCTGTTTCTGGAGAGCTACCTTCCTGCAAAGTTCAGCTCCAATCCTTTACTTTGTTGTCAAACAAGTAGATTGTCAGTGATCTACGGCTGTGTTAACTGATGCTCCATTAGAAAACCGGTGATGGGGATTTACCGCTAAATCAAAGAACCGGCTTTACTGACGAGATGCGCATGAATATATTGTGTGATATATTGCCCAGCCCTAACATTACTTTACCATATCACCATTTACCCGTCTTCCTCACTAGTGTCATCTACTGCCAGTGGAGGAGGAAATTGGCAGAATAACTTAGCCGTGGGTCTGACTGATGGTGAACTGCCAGACGGTCCCTTGAGCGCTGGGGCTTACAGTCCTTCATACAGCCGCAGCCCTACACATAACAGGTAAGACAGAAAACGCCTTTGGACAAGACCCACAGACCAACCATAATAGGTAAATTCGTCAGTCCATATAGACTTGATAGTGGTAGAATTACACTCACAGGACATACGTCACTCAAGTTGTTCTCCAATACAGACCCTCTTATCTCAAATAGAAAGACGATCTCTGGTTCCGCTTTAACCTACTAAAATGCACCTGCCTGGAAGTTTCTAGTAATTCTAGCACCTTGAGCAGCAGGTTCAGGTGTTTTTAATTAAGGTTGAAACTTCCAAGTCCAGTAAGGACCAGGACAACCTTTCTGTGACTGTAATTAATCTCACACAAATAAAAATGAGTCATAACATCTGGGCAGGGGTGTCCAGTCTTGCTTCTTAAGGGTACGGGCCTTTTTTATGCACCTCATTCTTTCGATGTAGCCTGAATGAATTGCAATACCTATAGCACAGGTTTATTTGTTGTGATTAATTAACAATTCGTCATAGATGTTTCATTAAAACACATTAACCACAGTTTTCCATCATTAAAGGGGTATGATGAAATGAGGAAAAATGTCATGATATTCTGAGGAATATTTCATGAACGCACAAGGATGAGGTTCTGTGTTCAAAAAGTGTTTATGAATACAGTACATTGGGCAATAATTAAAACAATAAAAGTGGCGCTATGAAAAATAACATTAAAACACTAAAATAAATGTAAAAAAAAAAACATTAAAATACTAATTCAGAGTATTTCTTCAGCAGTAACGTAAGAAGCCTTGGGCAGATTCTCGGTTAAAATAACTTATTTAACATTAAATGATACTCTACAATATGTGTAATATTCCATTTTGCCGTGGAACATTACACAAGTGAGTCATTTGTAAGCATTGACGGTGTTGGACAGTCATAAGATAATTAATGAGTAATCTGCCTGCGACTGCTCACATTGGAGAAATACTCGGAATATACAGTGTTTTCATTTTATTTTTAGTGTTATAGTTATTATTGCGCAGTGTTTAGGCCTACTATTCATCTCCATATTTGATCTACATTATAATGCTACTCAATCTGCTTAAACCCAGAGGATGTGTCACATTTGAGATAGTAAAACATCTACACAAAGCTTTCGGTTTTCAAACGCAGAGAGTGAAAAAGGCTTATTCAGCTTCAGCTTCAATATTCAGAAGGCCCTGATGAACTGGTTTTAGGATGCAAAAAAAAAAAAAGCATTAATGTATTAAATAAAAAAAATAACTGTCAGCTACTGTAATTCAATCTCTGTGCACAATTTAGGGCAGTAATAATCCCTTTTACAATGGTTTTACTCAATTTCTATGCTCTTATCATTAAGGCTGAGTATTGAGTTCGATACTTTTTAGGTACCGACCGAATTGCCTGGATACAACAGAGTATCACGTCATTAAATAACTTTAATGAGCTTTCATGTTTTTGTACTTTGTTATAGACTATTTAGATACAAGCAATAGGCTATTCATAAGCAGGTGCAGTTGTATTGTTTTATTTAATTTTTTTCTAAATTTTTTCTAAATCTTTTATTAGACTGTATTGGAAATAGGAATGTTAATCTAGATTTTTTTTTTTTTTTTAATTTTGAAATGTATCAAGGCCCACCCCTAGTTATTTTACTTCTAACCAACAACCGATGGTCGTTAAGCCATTAACTGACAAGATTATGCTAAATTACAATCAAATCAAATTGAATTGATACATGGCTGTGACACATTAAAAATAGCAGCATAAACATCAGAACGTGAGGTTTCACATCACGCACAAAGCTTGTGCGAACAGAGAAAAAAATAAGCTATAAAAGAAAAAAAGGCCCATATGCCAAATATATATTTTTTCATAAATAATTAACAAAATGAAAGAAAAAAATAATTTGCAACAAGAGAAGCCTATATGCAAAATTTCAGATCAAATTAAGATATGCATGTTTGAGAGGTAACTCATCTTTTTACCATATATAAAATTTTAGATGCAATAATATGAATATGATTTAATGCACTTAAGGTGCTTTGACATGAGCAACACCATGAACACTGCCAATAGGCTAATCCTGTCATGTGACACTACATTTATTTACGTTATAGCCCATTTTCTCGACAAAAGGTGTTTCCAAACTATTTTTTGTAACATTTAAAGTATCCATATACAATTTATGCACTAAATTTAAAAAGGACAAATACGGTGTTGACATTTACAAAAAAAAAAAAAAAATAATAATCTATCTAACCTGGCTAATGAGCCAATAACACTGCAGCACTAGCCAGTGTGTTTGACCAGAAGTGTGTAAAATAGCCTTATGTTATTTATAGAATTTACACAACTGTTTTTTGAGCTTATATAATTGTTAAAACTGATTTCATAAAATCAGTAATCGAACTCAAGGCATCGTATCGGATTTTTTTTTTTTTTTTTTTAAACACCCAGTCCTACTTACCATGGGACTTTTCAATCTAACTACATAAAGACAAACTCAACCTAAAAATTCAAACTGTTGACATGATTTAATGTTTGCTTTTTTCTAATGGCAGGTTCCCATCAGAAAGTGCTGCCTCTCACACATCAGAGCCGGTGGAGGTGTTTGGTGCCAGCTGTTCCGACGCAGACCATTAAAGAGCACACGAGGACAGGTCGACTTTCACTGATACGATTTGATTTTGTACACATCAGAGACTTGCTCTGACAGTGCCGATTTGAAAGCTCTTCTCCGAGCTTTACTAATAAACCAGTGAAACTCAAAGAAATGACCTCAACGTCTACGGGAACAATCCACAAACTAAATGTCTTTTTTGGAATAGCTGGTTCTAAATGTCAGTCCATGACAAGAGCACATGCTGATACCACAGCAACACGACTGCTTTAGTCAACAACTTTAAGACATACGGGCACAACAGCAGATAGAAGAAGACAGAAGCACCTTACGGACAGATGTGGACAACATGGACCTAAATCTCTTGTGCCTCAGAATGGGACGCGTTTCAGTGAAACACTGAGGCCATGCTAGCTGAACAAAAGAGTGTTCATCAGAACTGTGGTGAGACAAAAAAAAATAAATCAACCAAACGAGATGTGCACACTCATAGTGAATGTCATTTCATACGGGAGATTCTGAGAGTGATGAAACTAGCCAAATCACATGATCTTTTGGACCTTTTTTACGTTGTCAGTGATAGATTTAAACATTAATATTGAAATCTCAACACTGCAAGAACAAAGTAATGTAAATATTATTATGCCTGAGTTTTTGCATTTTATTTTTTAATTTATTAAGCCGTCCGTGCTTGTAGAAGAGCATAAATGCTCTCTGATTGTGGATCATTACATGACAAGTGAGTGGTTTGCTTGCTTGATACTGTATATATTTTGTCCTGCACAAATTCTGTTAAAACAGCACTTGATTGAAGTAAAGCAAGACTGCCGATACAAGACCCACCAAAATTCAGACGTTAGTTGTTCTGCAAAGAAAAAATAAAGTGATGTCACATTTTGAGCCTGAAGAATACTGTAAGAATGTCTCCAGTGTTCTTAAAGGAATGTTCCAGTTCAGCACAGGTTGTAGAAGAATTCTGTCGATTAGTAATGAGTTTGCTCATTTCTCAGTTTGTGACACACACACACACGTACAGAACTGCACTTAATATGGAGGTCTAGGTAAGATGTTATAGAGAAACGTACTTCTTTAAATAAGAAAAGTCCTTTTTTTTTATAATTTAAGTTATTAAAGTATTTTTCTTTTAAATATGTGCTATTTGAGCTATAAAATGAAAAAATAAATATTAAATTAAAACTTTATAAAATTAAAAAATGACCTAAAATGTCAAAAAAAAAAAAAGTTCC
>JAUYWG010000061.1:2357112-2370861 GCA_034779775.1 Enteromius afrohamiltoni | reverse complement strand
GCACAAAAAGCAATACATGTTGTCTGAATGGAACAACAAATGTATTAAAAGGTAAACAAATAGTGCATTAATACTAATAAAAGAAATTAAGCTCATACCTCATAGTCCAAACACCCCTTAAAATAAATTGCCCCAGAATCTTTTTGCTGCCGAATATAAAATTCAACATTATCTGTCTTAGGTGTGACAGACTTGATTGTGAAAATAAATGTTCCATTGTTTGTACTTGAATTGTCCTCATCAGTAGCCAGTACAGTCAGTACTTCTTTACCTTGGTATATATTGAGAAAAGAAAGTGTTAATGTGAGCAGGAGAGAATTAATGGTGTTGCACAATGAATTTTATACATTTGTATTTACGCATGTTCACTTTGGATTGTTGCGATTGTTGCTGTGGATTGCTGTGTATCACTTTTCTTTGTTTTGTTGTAAGTAGTATTTCAAGCCACACCTCTATTTCCAATTGAACCACTGACAGAAGCTGGGTGATGGATTAGACTTGGATTTGTGCCCATTTAGTTGCTGATCAATCCTTTTGCCTCAGAAGAATTGAAATATTATCCTTTTTAATAAATAATGATGGTAGTTGTATCTGCCAGTTTATCTTGTGTTTTATTAACGGATGGGGTAGGTTTAGGGGCAGGTGTTGGGTTACGTGCTCATAAATGTATAAATAAAGTAATATAAATAAAACTGTTGCAACCGTTTACAGTGAAAAATCACACCCTGATACATATGCAATAATGGCAATATCATAACCCAATATTTTAATCCAAATCCGTGCGTGGATCACATGCCTGTCATTGATTTACATTGTAATATTTTCTGTGAGCACATCACAGAAGTTTTGATGATTACGTGATACTAATTATGCGTTAAGACTTTGTGGTTATTTCACGCAATTCAGGTTGGTCCATGGATATTTTAAATAACACATTACGTGCCTATATGAACATAATAAAAATGTGTCAGGGTTCACGTATTGCGTACTGAAACGCACGTAACCTGCGTTTCAGTGCCACTCAGTGGAGATTTATCTTTGAAACTGCGGCTAAACATGCAGTAAGGTACGTAAAAACAGTGTTGTGCAAAAAGTGCACAGAGGAGACCAGGTTGTCTTTTTTATAATTAATTTTTTGTTCAGTCATTATTATTTTATTGGTTTAATTATGTTTCACGAGTTCGGTCTTCCTTATGATCATAATTAGCATATTTGGCATGCTGTCCGGGGAGCGAGCCGGCATGTCGGCAAACGCCGAGCCCTAGAAGATGAAGCCCTAGAGGTAGAACCCTAAATAGGGTGCTTGATGTCCGGCTCGACACCCGAAGAAGCGAATATCGGAGGAGAAGGGGTGGAGGAGGGATGCGTAACGGAATGAAGATGGGAGGAAGAGGAGGACGATTTAAGGGGAAGGCCTATGAATTTGATTGGTTGAGACTGATTAGGAGATTGGAAACAGCTGTAACTAATCATTACGTCAGAGCTCCTACCGAAACTTGTTTTTCAACATCACTAAATTAACTTAAGCTATAAACTATCAAAACTAAGAACAACAATATTGAAGTCACACTGGAAAGGAGTTTAGTTTAGTTAGTTTAGTTGGACTTTGAAGGTGTCCTGCAGGTGACCTAATAAATAAATGACACTATTATGACACTTATGACACTAACAATGACTTCAGAATGCTTGTAGATCTATGACCAGTTCTAACACAAAAGTTACAATGCTTTTGGAAACATACCATAAGTCTAAGATAAATTGCACAAAGCTTTTGGGGTATGCAGGCTCTGATCAATGGTGTTTAGAAGATGAACAAAAGTCTTTTCCACATGAACCACATGAAGGTGTGTAAAAAATGAAATAATCCACATTTCTGATTGTCTTTTTAATTGTAACAGTAGTTGCAAAAACATGTGTGATGTGTAATTATAACAATGACATGTTTTATTGTGGACTGCAATAACGTGAGGGTAAATATTGACATAATGTTCTGTTGTTTACCTTGATCATGTGACTCGTCCACAGTCACTTCATAGACTGATTTTTGAAATGTAGGTGCATGGTCATTTATGTCCAATATTTGGATCTCAAGCCCAAGTTTTGTATCCAGCGCATTATCAGATTTATTTCTTGCTTCAAATGTCAACTGCAATTGAGTTCAGTGAATATCAATATACAGTGCTTCCATGCAGCGTATTTCAATGAATGAGTTATGTCATAGATACCAAATTCTTAAGGAGAACTCACATGGAGAATTTTAGGCCCATTTTCATAGTCCAGCCTTCCATGTGCTAAAACATAACCTGATTTGTCAATGCTGAGAATATTCTTTGGATCTTTATCCACACCTTGACCATGTAATATGAAATTTACTAAATAAGACCTTTCGATTTCAACCTGAAACACAAATAGCATACAGATGAAAATGTTCACACGATCATTATTATCCAGCAATTTAACATGTAATGTGAAAAAATTCTCTTCAAATAAACCTGAATTGAATGAGCTCTAAATGAGATGCTATGATGCCGCTCACCTTGCCTAGTTTATATGGAAAAGTACCAGTGTATTCTTCCTCAATAGTAAATGAATCAATGATCCATGCACGCTTCTGTCGTACCTTCCTGCTGTCAGCCCATACACACACGCTCCAGACAGACTGAAATGACAAGTTACAAAAGTCAGAGTGTGAATCTGGCCATAACATATTTATATCATAGAGTAATTATATGTATATATATATATATATATATATAGCCGCGTCTACTCTGCATTAGTTAACATTGGCAGAGAACTATCAACGATTAAAATCACCTTCATTTGCTTAATTTTCAACCGGTTTATTATAAATATCAGACATACATTTATGATAGAACATAGATTAATTATTTTATAAAATAATTAAAATAATTAATTAATCTATGTTCTGTCACAGGGGCGGAGTGGGGCACTAAAATTCACCGGGAAAATTCTGACCACACCGGCCCACCCCCCTTTAAGATTGTAACAACTTGCTGTTATTCGTTAAGACGTGGACGAAAAGGAGCTAACCTGTTTACTACTTGCTTGCCAGCAGGGTGCTAGTCTCAACACACACCTTTACTGGAGATCTTTGCAAACAGTCTTGACTCTAACACCGCTCGTCACTGACAAACTCTTTAAGCAGGTGCACAGCCAAACTAACCTAGCAGAGAGCCGCACTTTATTTTTTTCATCGGTGTCTTACATGCATTGATAAACTATGCCTTTCAAGGCAATATCAACAAGTCCCTCTCCCACATATCTCTCTCCATAACCGTAACAATTGCACTTTTTTATAACAGGGCTGCAAATGGACCAAACCCAACTTAAACTAATATACAGTGAATGTTGTCCTGTACGTTACACAGCACCATTAAACAGATGCTAGCGTAACCTTGGCTAGCAGACATTTCCGAAAATAAAGGAAAAATACCATAATAACAGATGTATAAATAGTAACAAAAGTACTTAAAGTAGACTGTAGATAATGTTACTTAACCAATTTGAGGCAGTAATTGTACTTTTCTTTGGTATAATCGATGAAAAACTTGGTTACTATTTAAAAAACAATTACATTAAAAAGGGTTTTAGCATCTTTCAAGAGTTCAAAATCTTTGTTTTATAGATTTGTTTGACCTATTTATTTATTATAAATTGAAAGACTCACCCCAGAAAAGGTAGTTACCAGAGGTAACTACTCTTTCTCGCAGTCTATCTCAAGCTTTTGTCCGAGTCCTATCGCTGCCAAAAGTCACAGATCACAGATCTATCACCTTTGTCACAAGAGCTTGCCTGCACCGAGCACTAAGGAACGTTTACCTATATCAGGTCGGGAACTATTCTCAGTCTGCCTATCAAACTACCAGGGCTGGATGAACTTGAACTTGTTTGAACAATTTTTATATGTTTTCTCTGAAAAGTAAAGAGATCGCCTGTTTTGTGTTAACACTATCCAGCGTTCTGAATAATCTAAGGACTTTCAGTTAATAAATACATTATTCTGACGTCTTGTCCCTGTCTTGAGCGTTACACCTTCATTTAGTCTGACAGGCATATTATTTATGATTTAACGTTAATGAACTCATTTGTTTTCCCACAGCGCAATTTGGTATGATCTAGTTAGATGGTAACATTTACTTAATTACTGTATGACACTTTTTGAGTGTCTCAACTTCACTTGAGATTTTTCTTTTGGGAGACTTTTAATGTGTTTTTGCTTAATTTAACTGGGCCTGGATGTTTTCTTTGTCAGAAAAGGCTTCCATTTTTCCACCCTACCCCATAGCCCTGACATATCAAGAATACGGGAGATGTTCTACACAGCCAGTATTTGATAGAAGTTCCTGCAGTTTCTTTAACGCTGTTGTGCCATATTTTCTCCACTTGATGAAGACCGTTTTTACTGTGTTACATGGCATATGCCTTGGAAATTCTTTTGTATACTTCTGCTGACTGATACCTTTTAACAATGCTTTGGAAGCTCTCTGTGGACCATGGCTTTTGCTATAAGATGCGAGCTAGAAAAGCCAGCTAGAGCAGCTAAACTTTACTTGGGTATAATCAGAGGCACTTTAAATGATGGCAGGTGTGTACTGACTCCTACATGAATTTGAACGTGATTGCTTAATTCTGAACAACCACATCCTTATAGCTAGAAAAAGGTGTGCACATTTATGCAACCACATTATTTGCTTTTTTTTTTTTTTTTTTGCTAAAATATTATTTTCTAAATTTAGCTGTAAAAGTTACAGTACATTAAATATCATGTAGACTCTTGTGTATGCTCTTTAAGTTTAAGTTCTTTATAAGTTACTCTAATCATTAATGTCATCGTGACATTAATAACTTAATCTATTTACTAACCCTAAATGAATGACAATTAGTTGACAGTTACAAGTTACTTATAATTACTTATAACTTATAATAGCCAGTGTATTCAGTATGCATAATGTATTGTAAGTTGCTTTAGAGGCATAAGGAATTGCATACAACAATGATAATAAAAAGGGGGAAACACTTCTAATTCGAATACTTTAGATATTCACTTTAGATATTCTACTAATTGTAACTTTGCAACTACAGTACACGTCAACGAGCAGTCATTAGAGTATTGGCAGACTGACTGCTTCATATCTTCTAACACTTTATTTTAAAGACTCCACAATATACTACATTCTGACTATCAGAAAATGTATAAATATATGTCAACTTATCCTACCACCCCTAAACCTACCCTAACAGTTACTTTGAGAGTTAGTAGACATGTAGTTGTGAATTAATGAGAAATAGTTGACATGTAGTCACAAAGTTACTTATAGTTAGCAGAATGTCTAAATGGGCTATCAAAATAAAGTATAACCAAAAAAGTGTTTAGGTCCTTTTGGTTCTTAAGTACACTTAAAGTACTTTACTTCTACAAACGCTCCAGGACATATACGTTTGCAAACCACATCACAAATTCTTTTATTGACATGTCAATTCTTGAATATGAAGCACACAACTGTGCAGATTGATAAAAGTATACATATACAATAACTAGATATGTCATCCATTTTGACTTATTTTCAGATAATTATTCATCATTAGCTAATAATATTCCTATATGATAGTAGACATGTGCCTTAAGGCATGAGCTTACAATGCTAACAATTCTTAAAGTGCATACTAATGTTCTTGTGTCATGACCTGAAAGATTTAGAGGAATGAAAGTCCTATTCATTCACACCCCTAATGGCTGTAACATAAACTCAACAAAACTAATTCAAGCATGTCCTTCCTGTAGAGTTCTCACTATTTGACTTACAGTGTACAATCACATCAGCTAATCATTCATTGGAAACAAACTTTCTTTAGCCATTGTTCATACAGCTGGCTTATTACCAGACTTAGTTCCTGCAACATAAACGACTCTTATCTAGAAATATGAGCAGAGAAACATGAGGCTGTGCGAGAGGCTCTAGTGTATCACATCACACAGCTGAACTCACCAGCAGCAGGAGAACGCTGACAGAAAGGGTCCTCATGTTGAAGCAGATCGTCACACAGACCAGCTCGACTGAGACTGAGCTTTCCTCTGCCACTTACAGTAATCCACCGCTCGTATGACACATGAGAGAGAGGGGAGGGCATATTCAAATGAAGGTGGGAAGAAACTGGGCCCAGTGATTTATTAGGACTTTGAAATAGATTTTCTGTATTATTCTTGTATTTATATGTTTAGTATTTTGTTATGTTCTGCCATTTTTTTTGTAACTATATTATTATATAATTGTATTAAATTTTAGTTATATATTTTTTTGTCATTTTTATACTTTAACTTTAAAGGAAAATGAGAAATAGCTGCACTGATATCTATTTTTTTTACATGCTATAAAAATGTTTTATAATTTTTGTTTTAATTAATGATAATAACCCAATAGATGGGGCGCAATACCTAGGCAGTCATTTAGAAAAAGAGACTTTTACAGTACATTTTATGCTCTATTCAGAAATAAATAAATAATGTATTCAAACTGAATAAAGAATGAATAGCTGAAAAATAATAATTATACAGAGTTCATGTGTACTTACAATGTTCAGAAGACAAAAAAAAAAGATATCATGGCAATACGAAATAAAGATTATTTTTCCCATTTTAGTTAAATAGTGGCCATGCTGTACTAATTTGTTCCCTTGTACTAATTTAGTTCAATTGTGGCTACAAATGGCCATATAAATGTGTTGTTAAAAAATTATACTTTTAATAATACAATAATAATTTAATACAAAAAGACAAGTGTATTTGTTTGTTTAATTTAATTTAGCTTTGTGAAATTACGTAAAAGGCAAAAATATGCACACTTAATCAGTCCAGTCTTGGAGCACTAATAAGGAGCCCTAAACTGAGAAGTAACAATATAACCTACTTAATCCAATGGGTGAAGAAGTGGAACAATAAACAGACAGAACTCAAGCATGTATGACAGCGAAGACCAATTGACGGCCGCACAGATCTCATCAATACAGACTCCGCTTGATCATGCCTAAGAGGCGGCCATCCTTCTTGTGGAATAGCTCCACACACCTAAAAGGCTTTGCAAGGCTTCTGGATATCGCATGGACAATCCAGTGGGAAAATTGCGGTTTTGTGGCCAGCAGTCCTTTATGGCACCTCCAAAGCAAACAAACAGCCGCTCAAAAGCATATATTTCTCAGAATGTGCATTTAATATTAGAATCATTTTTCATTCTGATTGGTCAGTTGGTCAAGTCTGCTTTGATTGGTCGCCACAAAGATTTTTCACAAAGCTTTGGCTCAGTTTAATAAATGAGAATTACACATCAAAGCATCAAAATGTTTATATCAAAACTGACCGTCTTCAGGAAATTTCGGATGTCCTTTTCATTTCACCTCGTCTGATAAATCATTGTTTGAGAGCGGAGCACTGCTTTGTATACAGCGGTACCAGGGAAACCTAATCTCTACCACGACAACAGAGAATGAATCGCTGGCCTTCCCGCTGGCAGAGAATGAATTCACGAATATGCCACCATAAATGAAGTTGTAAACCAATTTCGAGAGGAAGCGTTGTCGAAATGCAACCCAGCTGGCGACAATCAGCTAACTATTACCGCCTCCATAGTTAGCTATTTAGGCCACCAATTCCACTATAAATAGACCAGTTTCCTACCCTTCAGTATCTCGCTTTCATTCTTTACAACCCCTCCACCTTCCCCTTCACCTCTGTTCGCTCCTTCCGGGGGGGCACGCAGGGTTCGAGCCGGCCTCGAGCCTCGCTCTAGCTAGGGTTATCATTACTAGGGCTCGAGGTTCACCGAACCCCCGGCTCGCCCCCTACAGCACGCCAAACTCGCTCATTATTTTTATTGAGGAAGCGCGAACTCTTGAAATAAGGTGCAAATCTGTGGAGACACTGCAGTCATTGGTAAAATGACGAGCACACAACAAAAGGATCTCATTGTGCTGCTGTGGTATTTAGTATAAAAATATGCAAATATGTTACCTAGTGATGTATACCAGTAACAGACAGGAGATCTGAAAATGTAAGTCGTCTCTTTCTTTTGATCTTTCTTTATCATGCACTTTTTTGAAGTTTGAAGACAAAATGCAAATAAGATCACACTATTAACTATTTAAGTAAAACATCCAGTTGTTGTCTACAGGAGACTGACAACAGTGTTGAAAAGTAAATGATGAGAAATATTCTGGATAAAGGACACACCTCAATTCCAATAATGACAGCCGGTGTTATCAGAGGATCTTATCAAAGTGTTTGCCTGCAAGCTTTAGCCATCACTGTTACAGTTCCTGAGCACAGAACAAGCTGGGCAAGTTGGCACCTGTTGAGGGAGTCTACTTTTAATCTATTATCTATATATTTTACCTTAGCAGTCCTTATTTGATCCACACCAGTGGATTTTGGTATTAAAAAATGAAAAAATATTAATTTATAGTATGGTACTGATCGCTTCATTACTTTCTGTATTCAGTGTTCAGTTCTACAGTTTATTTATATTGGTTGACAAGAATGAATTCACAAAAAACAGTGATATTGTGTTGTTTGTAGTGGTTTGCTGGTTATGGAAATGTTTTATGTATGTAAAATCAATAGAAATTTTACAGTCATTGACTGCTATTTTTCCACAGAAGGCAGGCGTCACAGGATCTCACACAGAAAAGCTAACATTTAAAACTATGCATGACTAATGGAGATAAATCAACAGCACCTGTATGTGTTGAAATCAAACACGCAGTATTGTTGTATGGAGGTGATGTGTTATGGTAAAGGGAAGGGCTTCTTCAAAGGCTAACTGTGTCTGTTACTTTCAAATGGGTTATAGAGTTTAGAAAACAGACTACTAGTACAATATTTATTCTAATAATTACATACATCTGCAAAACAGATGACATAGGTTTGTTTGTTTTGATTTAACATTACTAGCATCACAAAATAACTGCACAAGTTAAACTTATTCTCTTGCACCATGAACCACAGGTTTCTGGCTAACCTGTATTTCTATCAGAATTTTTGTTTTGAAAAACGATTTAATATTCAACAACAAAATTTGACTCTGAAATTATATTCAATAAGAAAAAAGCAACATCTGTTACACACCCACGGATGATGATTTCTTTTTTATTATATACATTGCAAAGGCTTATAACTCAGTTTGACAAACTGACAGAAACGAGTATTAGATTTAGCATTATCATATTGCTTTAAGTATGAGTAACTTTCTTCTGTGGAACACAAAGAAAAAACGGCTGTAACTATATGTTCCAAAGAACAAATAAAGATTTAGGAGTGAAGAAATGATGTCAGAACCGTTCAGTGCTGGAGGATTTGACACCCACACACATTCAGAACAAATGCCACACCTATATTTAATCCTGTAGCTTCCTCTTATAATTAATATATTAGAACTGATATTTTAAGCTTATTTAGCTGCCATCGGATATTTACTAAAACAAGAGTGTGGTCAAAACTGCAGTCCATATAAATGTTATAGGGGTGGGTAAAAGTTCACAGGTGCTTAGCAACTCTCGTCAGGGCTGTGGGGAAAGAGTCTGTTTCGTGTGTGAGATATTTTAAATGGTCCAGTAATTTAGTATATATCATGCAGAGTTTACTCAGGCTACTTGTAACAACTTCTCAGAATTTATTTAATTAACGGTATAGTTCACAAAAAAATGAACATCTACTCAACCTTAGGTCATCCATGACATAGAATATAAATATTTATTAATTAATTAGGCTAATTAATCATTATTCACAACAAAACAAGACACATTATTAAGAACAAAAATATTTTACCAGCAAAACATGAATATGAAATATTAAATTAAAATCTCAGGGAGTATGTGCTGTACACATTTTATGCCAAAGGAGTTCGACTGATAAAAAAAAAAAAAAAAAAAGTTCATTGGTCATGTTGGGGTTGTTTACACTGATAAAAAATTGGATTCTCATGACGTAGACAACGGTGGAACTCCTTATATGGGCATTTCTCCGGGAAGCATGCCTGCACTTGACACGCTCGAGAAATAGGCATAGGTTTCCAAAGTGCGTTTTTGGTTACAAGGGAAAGATAGACTATCACAAGTAAGATGTGGAAGATATAAGGACACGGGATTTGCACATGGTTTGATACTGAAAGAAGGAGCGGTCCCAGCTATAAAAGATCCCGGTCATAATTCAGAACTGCAGACTGCAACTGCATCTTCTTTTCTAAATATGATAAAACTAAAGACTTTTTGGAGATATTACAAATGAAGTACTCAAGATTACACAAGATTGGGTGAAGCTGGGGGAGTTGTAACTCACAAGCCAATGCTGACCGTATATAATTAAAAGACAAATAACTAAACACAAAAGCAAAAACGCTTAATTCTCAGAATGCAGCATCATTTATTCACCATTATTACAACGCTAATTCAGACTCCTGTACATTATGACATTAACACTTTACAACAGTGTCCAATACAGTTAGCTATACACTAACATATACAGCATTTATTAATCTAGTCTACGTGTTCTTATAAGTTTTAGAATTGAATACATGAATTCATCATAATGTTTATTATTCTTATATTGAGATAGTTTTTGTGAATTAACATTAAACTAGTTAAATAAATGCTCTAAAAACTGTTGCTATACTGCATTAACTAATGTTAACTTATTGAAAAGTTTTGTAAAGTGTTACCAAAAATCTGATTTTAGAGAGGTTGCTCTTTAAAGAGAAAGTGAACACTGCAGACAACGCCTCAGACCCTGAGCACCCTGCACCCAAACCATCAAATAAAACTATTTACAGTACAGTGAGCTATATGAAAGAAATGTAATGTCATGTAATTGTAATTCCAGCCACTCTTCATAAAACGTCCCTACAGTGAAAAAATCCCAGGTTAAGAAAGCCCTTTGAGTAAATACAGACGTGGGATTTAATGAAGATCAACGGTGCATTACTGCCACCTGCCAGACTCTCAGGTGCTGTTGAACGAAGACTGATCGTCACTTTTATTTTCTATCCTTGTTGCTGTGCGAAATATCTTCTGCTTGTTCTTTATTATCCTTAATGGTGTTTGTTTTTCTTTTCATACTCGTTCACTGAAAAATGAATATTCAGTCATTATTTACTCACCCTCACATTGTTCAAAAACCGCATGATTGTCTTTCTTCTTTGTACTATAATCTAGTGTTATTTGGAAATCAATGCTCATTTTTGTTTGAAAAAAAATGATTTGCCTGGAAACTATTTTAGCCACAGAATATATATGTGTAACGGTCATTGTTTTATTTATTTTTTTTCTAGCATTTCCAACTTTTCCCACATTTTGAAAGAGCATGTGCTCGAGTTCTGTTGTAAATTCTGGGAAGAAAAGTCGGAATTTTGATTAGCCTCTGTGTTGCAATCGAGCTTTCATATAAGTTTGGATTGACATGAAGATTAATAAATGATGGAATGGTAATTTTCGGCTGGACTGTCCCTTTAAACAAGTAATTCTGCAGTGCAAAGTCAAAGTGCACAAAACAATTTAGTAGCTAAAGGCAGCAAGTGCAGGAAAACCCCAGACAAACACTATCCACATAAATAATTGTGGTTGTGATGTGTGGCTTTGTGTTTGCGGGATAAAAAATAAAAGGCCACTAAGAGGTCACAGCCAAACGCCTCATTTTAGACAAGCTGAAATTTCAATGCTTCTTTACACATCCATCGTGAGCACAAATGCACAGCGTATCTCATAGTTCCTCGAGAGCAGGCAGTCTTGGCACTGAAGATGTAATGTTCACAGCTTATATTAATAATCATCCTGTGCTTCTACAGGTGCTTAAATTCAAGGCATGTGTTCGAGCAGCTGTCACAGCACAAAAAAAAAAAAGTAAAAAATCCCTGGAACCCCTTTGCAGCTCAGCTGAATTAGCATTATAGAAATGTGGAGTGATGAAAAAGCCTCAAATCACCACCCGTTTTCACAGCCGGCCGTTCCTGCGCTCCATTGACTGTTGACAGATCCCACCCAGCGTGTTGAACTTTGGCCCGAGGTTCTGCAGGAAGTCCAGGTTATCTCCAAGGTTGCTGACAGTCAGCTGATCCAGTGATTGACAGTCACTGCCCCTCCCCTCATATTCATACTGATATGGGACATATACTGGAAAGTCCTTCTGCTCTTCTGAAAAGCCATTAATTTTCTGTGGAATAACACAGTGGAAAAACAAATATCAGTCTTGATGCTTATGCTAATACCATGGAGGGGTTTTTTTATCTGATGCTGCCACCTTGTGGTGTGTGCATGGCCTGCAGGTCTGTATACATTAAAGGAATAGTTTACTAAAAAAAAAAAAAATTCGGTCATCATTTACTCACCCTCGAGTCATTGCAAATCTGTATGATTTTTTTTGTTCTGCTGAACACAAAGGCAGATATTTTGAAGAAAGTTTGTAACCAGGTTATTTTGGTCACCATTGACTTCCACAGTATTTTGTTTTCCTATTATGGAAGTAAAAGGTGAACCAAGGTTACAAGGTTACTTTCTTTAAAAATATCATCCTTTGTGTTCAGCAGAACAAAACAAATCATACAGATTTGGAATGACTCGAGGGTGAGTAAATGATGACAGAATATAATATTAATTAATATCACGTTGTGCTATGAGGGCTCTGGCAGATAGGTGGCGTTAATTTTCAACAACAACAAAAAAGAGTTGAAGCAAGGTCACCGTTCCACCAATAGTGTAATTATTTTTTTGCATCGTTTTTGTTTTCACATTAAACAAAGATTTTTAATAAGAGCCAAATCTATATGTTTTATAATATTATATTATAAAAATGTATACATTGATAAAAAATTGTACTAGCAGATGTTTCCATGTTACTTAAATACAACTTTAAAAAGTGCACTCTAATTAAAGTTTAAAGTATCAAAAGTAAAGTTAAAATCTTTTGTCATGCTTTAAATACATATTTGTAGAGTAAATATATTTTAAATACACACTAAAAACATTATGTATTATAAATAATATATACACTGCCCTCCAAAAGTTTGGAAACACTCAGAGATAATACTGACAATACTGACATGAATTGTTTATAATTTGTGATTATTTTGCACTGATAAAGGACAACACAAACTAACATATTTTATTACATAAGCAGTTTATACATAGAAAATTCACACCAAATTCAAAAAGCTCCAAAAATACCTATTTGCTTACAAAATTTATTTAATACATATTAACTCTGCGGACCAATAACCCCCTATGTGGTACCATTAGAAAGCTTAGAATCTGCATTTTATGCAGATATGAATCACAATTGATATTTATTTTACTGTAACAAAGTTATTTACACGTAAATTACACTATGTACCCCCCTCCCCAATATGTACATTTAGAACAAAAAAAAAAACTAAAAGCAGTGGTTCATCTTAGGACAGACAACATATATAATAATATTTATCACTTACAGCAGTTTTTTATCTAATTTCAAAGGGTTTTCATTAAAATTACACCAAGATTTTGCATTTCTTCCACTGTATGTTGGTATGGGGAGACTTAAAATTTGGCTTGGCGGAAATTGTATAAAAAAGGGTTTTATTCTTCCCTACAGTTGGAATAGAATAACTCTTTCATAGTTTATGATAGAAATAAATATTTTTTTCCTGTGCTTGCTGGCATGTGATGGAAACAAATAAAATTGTTTGCAGGGAGCTCAGGCACTCACTTTTTAAA
>JAUYWG010000061.1:2337855-2352890 GCA_034779775.1 Enteromius afrohamiltoni | reverse complement strand
TGTTTTATGTCATTTCAAAAGGTTTCCTTTAAAATGATACCAATCTTTTGTATATACACCTCTGCATGTGGGTATGGGAGTGTACGAGGTTAAAAAGATTTCACATAGTACGTGATGTTTCGAGCATGCAGGCTCATCATCAGTCCGTCTATGCAAAATCTTTTCAAATAAATGTTTTTATATTTTTGAAGCTATGGTGTTGCCAACTTCATACTTAAAAACTAATACATTATTATGTAATGCAAATGAAAATTATTAGTGCTGGTCTTCAATGATAATGTCAGGTTACAGTAATTGCATTTGCTGAATATTTATCATCCAAACATTTGGAGGGCAGTGTACATTTATTATTATGTAAGTATGGTTAAGTATGTATATCTTTACATGTGAAAATTCTAATTATACAAGCTCCTCTCTCACTCTCTCTCATGTGTACTCACACTCAGATGTGTCACACTCGTCAGGTGTTTTGTGTATTATACTCACCCTATCAATGTGTTCTGCCAGGTTCCTTTCTGTCCGAGCTAAGCTGTATGTGCGGGACATCCTGCGACTTTCATTCTTAAAAACAAACAATAGTTTATTTAGACAATTTAATTTCAATTATTATTTCTGCATTAATCACTTTTAGCTACTGGCACAATGAAAATGCTCTAAAAAGTTTAAATACTTTTATAGTTGATAGTGTTTGAATCATTTCTTAAAATCCAGCTTTTGTTTGTTTGCTTAATTTAGTTATATGAATCATTTGAAGAACTAACCCTAAAGCTTTCCTGTTCCCTCCGGACCGATGACCAGTTGTTATGTGGCTTTAAAGAAAGAGAGAGAGAGATTAAAACAACCAACATTAATACACATCTATCATAATCATATACAAAACTGATATTTTTAAACAAACAATTGCAGCCTTCTTTCCGTCTTTCCAAAACATAAAAAAGCCCTGAAGAAGAGTGGTGTGCTACACAATCATTTAGTTTTGTAACTTAGTAAGGAAGTCTATGTCAAACTGAACTAATGATCTAATCTTTGTCCAATCACCAAACCACACTCACAGAAAGAGCTCAGAATAAGTGACAAACAACGTGGCCTCTAGACATTATTGTTATTATTGTCACAATATTGTTAATATAATTCTTTTGCAGTGGGCCGCGGAAACATATGTGTATGGCTGTGTGGGCCATGAGTTACAAAATGTTGGGAACCACTGTTTTAGAGAGTAACGCAACATTGTAATGCATTACTTTTAAAAGTAACTTTCTGCAACACTGGTAACCGCTCTTGAGGTTAGTGCATCTAGTTTTGAGGCACAGAACATGTTTAACTACTTATGTCTTTTTTCTGTTTCTCTCTTAGTGTTGTAAGCGGTCTTAGATACAAAAACGATGTTGTCTACTTATTAGACTAACTTAAAGGAATGCTCCACCTTTTTAAAAAAACAACAAAAAGTGTAACCTCAGACCCAGGGATCAGCTAACTCAAATGTTTAACTTTGGGGGAGTTGAAGAATGAGCCTGTTTTCAAAAAAGTTGAAGTGTTCCTTTAAGTTTTGTCTTTTGTACATTTATTACAGTGTGTGCTACACAGAACTTGATGATACTTTGGCGTTCTACAACATGAACTATTCACATTTACATTTATTTCAAAATTCATGTTTTGAGGTGTGCGCAGTGTAAAGACAGAACAAAATCTTCAGATATCCACATATAGGTCACATATAGGCTTTATTTTTAACCTCATGGGGAAAAAAGACACTCTTCTGGATTCTGACTCCCTGCCTGCACTAGTATAGATGGATATACGTTGAATGACATTATGTAAGCAGGTAAATATACCATGCGTTTACACAGTGCAGAATGTTGACTACGCCTAGTGTTTCTGTGGAATTCCAGATTACTGTGCACCCTCAGACAAGTGAAGCCTGCTCTAATGTGTATGTTAGCACGTTTCATAGACTGCTCTGAACATGGAACTCATGTCAAGGAACACCTTTGGCAAAATGCAAACGTTAGAAGTTGTTTTTTACAGCCCTCCCCCTCCCGCCGTCTGTGCTGCCCCAGGTGTCTCTATACGTCTCTGTCTGACGGATGCTGTCACTCACCATGCTCATCACTCCTCCACCACTCGACATTTCCTGGAAGTTGTAGTTATGCTGTAGAGAAAGCAAAAATCACCAAAGATCAATGATTCTTCTGACTATAATCTATGATACTTTGTATTATTAATATTTGAATTAAGAGTTAGTGTGTTGAATAGAAAAAACAGAACACAACGAAATCTCATGGTGACTGCCGAGTATTTTACATTTTGCCAAATTGACACTGATTCCAGATATCCTGAGAGGATAGGCAATATTATTTATTTTATTCCATTTCCTGAATCTGAACAAAACAGAGCAAAATGCATTCAACCTCAATCCAAATGAAGACAAAATGTTCACTTTCTATGTTGTCATGACCGACAGTAATATGAGACTACATGGTGATTATGGGTAAACCCTTATCCACCGTGTTTATTTTTAAATATTTTAGAAATAACTACATCAAATATTTAACTCACGTTTGGTGGCCTTCTGTATCCAAAAGTGCACAAAAACATTTTTTTTCTCACTGGATCTGTCATTGTTAGACAGTAACCAACTTAACTTAATAACGTACTAACAGTAACTTACCTCCACTCACTGCTACCAATCTACACTCCCTCCAGAACTCTGAGATCCACCAGTGAGCGACACCTCATTGTACCATCACAAAGAGGCACAAAATCTCTTTCCAGAACATTCTCTCACAGCATTGCTGGCTGGTGGAATGATCTTCCCATCACTATAACTCCCTTACAACCTTCAAACAACTTCTGAAAACCCATCTCTTTCAAAACTATTTCAAAGAAAAAAAAAACCCTTAATCCTACTCTTTCTAGCCTGCACCTATTTGAACATTGCCTGTTGTACGGTATTATGAGCACTTCCTAAATAGTTTTTGCCTCTGTATGACTAATTGCTTGTTGTTTTTTCCCCACCTGTAAGTTGCTTTGGATAAAAGCATCTGCTAAATAAATAAATGTAAATGTAAGGGGTGGGGTTTCTAATTTGTATGACTTTGTAAAATCTCATTTGTACGTTTTTGTATGATCTTCTTACACTCTATGGTTGGTTATAATCAGGGGTAGACTTTTATACTCACTTTTTTCCCAAGTATCACACTTGTTGTATGATTCATATTGCTATTATTATTCCCTACGCGTCATTGTCGGTCATAATTTCAGGGCAATATCTAGGAAAAGCTAACAAGTCTCAACACTCCTTTTGACTTGAGATCATTTGTTCATGGCAGTGTCTACCATCAGACTGCTTAGAAACATGGGAACATGGGAAACAGTGGCTGTGGATAAAGAGACCAGGCTCCTGCTGGGCTCAGGAGTGATTTGAGGGTACACTGCAGGGACTTGATCAACCCCATAGGAACTAGTTCTCTGTGTAGTTATTATGGCTGAAATATCCAATGTATCCTAGGGTCAACTAGTGATGATGTGCCTCCCAGATCATCAAGAGAGGGATGTTAAATGTTAAACTTCTGCTGTGTCAACTACACTGCCAAGGTTAAGTACATTCTCTTGGTATGCACTTAGACTTAAAGGATGTGTTACATCTTGTCCTGTGTTTCCAGAAAACTGATGCTTTATCTTATCATCTTTTTTTCTCAATCCATGAGTATAATGTCACTACGTCACAGATCTAGTAATTTAACCTTTACCACCCTGAGGAAGAGGAAAATGTTGTACAGTTTTAATATGTTTTCAGACCAGTTTATTTGCGGGGGAAATCTGATCTAAGCAACTTGATAATGCACATACAAAAAACTAAATACATTGCTCAAAAAAAAAAGGGAACACTAAAATAACACATCCTAGATCTGAATGAATTAAATATTCTTAGTAAATACTTTGTTCTTGACGTAGTAGAATGTGCTAACAACAGTGAACAGTGTATATATGAAATATACATTTTTGATATATTTAAATCCATTTTGCAGATTTGTGAAAAATGTGTGCTGTGTTTTCTGGACATTGCACCACAGGTTTTAGTCAGTTTTTCCTTAAATATCAGAAGAATTAATTCTTGGCAGTCAACACATTTAGTTTAAATTTGACACTCACCCCTGCATGGCTTCTTATCGTACCATTCCTGTATCCATCAGTAAGTGCATACTCAGGCTGAAACAACAGAAATAAGGAGACAGTAGCTTGTTATTAACTTATGAGATGTGAAGAGCTACTGTATGTTACGTATATTATTTTATAACAGTTAAAATCCAAACAGTAACTAATCTCTCATTAAAATAATAGACCAATTGCAAGAAAAATCATTTAAAAAAAGGAAAACAATGATGTCGGATCATTTTGAAGGAATACAGTACTGTGCAAAAGTCTTAGGCCACTAGTATTTTCACCAACAAAAATGGTTTTAAGTGGGTTATTTCTATATTTTACGGAAGCTATCAGTTGGAAATGACATAAATTGCAGTGAGATTATTGTCTGACAACAGCCAGTGCTCCACACACAGATCTGATCTGATCATCATCCAGTCTGTCTGGAATCACATGAAGAAACAGAACAAACTGAGACAGACTCAATCCAGAAGAACTGTCTCCAGTAATGTACTACAGTACTGTGTTTTCAAAAAAGTACATAAAAGTTATCTTTTCACTAGATAAGACCCTTTTTAGTGTAGAGCCGAATTAGATGTGAATTAATGCACATTCACACTTAGTCTAGAACTATACTGTATTCACACAGTGCTGCATCCCTTCTTAAACACAAATCAGAAAGGAGAGCAGATTGACTTTCGGTGGATTTAAACTTAATTTAGTGCATTTTGTGACTGAAATGAAATACTTTTGATGTTCGTTCATTTTCATTGTGTGCTAACAGTAACACACGTGTAAATATGAAAAGATTATGGGTTCAAGTCCTTGAACTGAGGCAATACAGTGATCTGTGACGACACATTAAAAAGCCACAAACCAGTATTTATAGTTAGTATTTATTTAAAAATGACACCGTTTAAAAGCTGAGAGACCTTGATTTATATCAGAGGTAACCTAATCTGTCTTCTCTGTCGTTGTGTTGTCAGTTTTCTCTTTGCTCTGCGATGTATTTTTTACTGCGTGTGTAGTGAGAGAGCGGCATTGTTTGTTGGTCATGGGAACAGTAACTAAGGAGGGTGGGTTTTTGCGAACGGTCAGGGTTAGTTTTGAGTAGCAATTGGGCAGTTTTTTCATCAAACTTGGCAACCCTGTTTATATTAAATGCATATTTTGAGAAAACAAAAGTATTTTTTCGCCTTGCAAGCATTTAAACCTATTGTAGGAGACTCCCCAAACTAGCAGTCATTAGAGTATTAGTAGACTATTTGATCAATGTGTGGTTAACAACCTGCTGTTATGTGTTAGTCTTACAGACAGCGTGTAGCAACATGTAGACTTTTCCTATTCATTACAGGCATCCTGATCCAAATTTGTGCCAAAATGTGACAACATACTTGTCTAATCATAAGGCTTTTGGCCATGTAGGCATTAGGCCAATGAGAAAAAAGAGAAGTAAACTTGTATCTACCGGTGCAGAAGGAGTTTTAAAGCTTTCCTTACGAAACACTGGCTCGGGCTGAGGAGAAAGAAAAAAACAATCACAGACAACATGATGATTAAATGCTCTGATCCCAGAAGCAGAACACAGGTGCTGCTTGTAAAACAGGATCAGGCTTTATATGCAAATATCAGAGCAAACACTTTGGAATGTCCTGGAACTTCTGTGGTCAAAGTTATTTACATTTTTTAAATCAATCTCATTTAAAATGACCAAGTTATGAGAATTGATTTAATTTAGACTGAGAAATATCAGTATGTGGGGAAAAACCCCCAAAGTGATATACAGTTATATACTGTATTTGTGCAAAATGTACTATACCCAAATGCACCACAAGACACACAAACAAGGGACATCATTAAGCAATACAGTACTACTTCCTATTAAGAATTGAAGCTCAGGCACCATCTAGTTTCTACAGTTCCTACTAAATTTATAACTCTCAACAAGACTGACAGTTTTGAGTACCTTATAGATTGAGCCTCCTCCTTCTTCATTGTATCTGACAAGGGTTTGGTTGCCCTCCTCCTGCATGTTTAGAGGAATGTGTTGAAAATTCTTGCCTTTAACACAGAGGAAACTGAGGAGCAGCACTGCAAAACAACAAGGCGCCATTATGTAACATACAGTACATATCATATGAACTACACTCTCACAAAAGTGCTTGTACAGTCAGATCAGTGGAGCAGAGCTGTTGTTGTAGGCTGTATGTGATATTTCTGTCTGTCGTTGTGTTTTTGAGACTCACAGGCCAATAGGAGAAGTCCAGCAAACAGGAGGCCGATGGCTGCTGGACCCAGCCTTGAGGAGAAAGGAAGACGGCCACGGCACGTGTTCATCCCTGTGCACTCACACACAACCACCTGAAGAACATCTTCTCCTTGCAGCCCTTGCTGATCCTGTATCTTCAAAGGAACTGAGTAGTTTCCATATGCCAGACTCGTCAAACTTATCAGAGAGGTGTTTCCACCTGCGGTAAAAATCAATAAAGAAAATAATAATAATAATAATAAATTCTTAAATATAATAGTGACACTTAGGCTCTCTTAATTACTAATACATATAGCCTACAAATAAACTTAACAATTACCGCACTAATTATTTATAAGCAGCAAATTAGGTATTTATTGAGAGAAAAGTTGTGAGTAGGTGTTCCCTATTCTAAAATGTAATAATAATAATAATATATACTTTTAATACATATTAAAATAGTGTCTAAATACTAACATTTTTTACTAAAATTATTAACTAGTTTCTAATTAGCATGTTTGTTACTAGGATATTGGCTGTTTATTAGTACTTATAAAAATAAAAAATAAAAAAAAACATTAATAAAAAAAAATATATATAAAAAAAACATTTTTTTTCGATTTTAGATCCCTTAACCAACTTTTAAACTGAGCTATATTTTACTTACTTTTAAGTAAGTAGTTTATTGAGGCAAAAGTCACAGTTAATAGTGAGAATTGGTCACGAAACTAAAGCTTGATAAAAAAAAAATGCAATTACTAAAATTCAAGAAAGCTCTATCTTCTATCTGAGAGTAATTCTCATTCAAAAAGAATCATCCAAGGAATAATTGACGACAGGCCGTTGAATTATTAGACACATAATGCACACCCGAGGCGGTGATGCGTTCAAGACGTTAAGCACATAATTCACGTTCACAATTATTTTAATGATTCAATGATTGCCACACCTCAAAACATCAATCAGATGATATATTTCAAGCTATTTTTGAGTTTTTTACTTAAAACACTATTGTGAGTAGGACTACATCTTCCGCATCTCATCCAACTTCTTTGTTTTTTACAAAACGTAATTTTAGACCTAGTAACGGAGGCTTGAGCCGCTGATAGCAGACTAATGCAGTTAAAAGTTATGAGTGTGTGTGTGTGTGTGTGTATGTGTGAGAGAGAGAACAGGTGGATTAACTTAACGTTACTTCAGAGTCTGTGCATCTCTCAAAAGTGTTCGGCTAATCATAAAACTTTAAGTTACTTATCTTCACTAACGCTGCTGTTGTTATTCTGTTGTTAAGTTGATATTACAGATAAAGTCGTCAGATTAGCACATATGTTAATGGCTGTGTGTGTCTCTGAGGGAGAGAGAGTCGAAAGAGTTTGTGCTTGCCGTATATAATAAAAAATAATTTTGTGGCAAAACATCGAAATGAGCCATATTTTTTATCATATGATTACTATATTTATTTGTTTGGTCAGTGTTGTTGTGGGTTTTGGTTATTTTGCCGTTGAAAGCATAGACATCTTTATATATCTATGGTTGTAAGAACTTAGAAATAATAGAAACCATTTAGTGAAGTGATATAGACCTGTAATGCGGTCAAAGAGCTGCCTGGGACTACATTCCCAGTGCAGTTCCCTAAAAATAATTGCGCTGAAGTTTGTCAGCCAATCAGATTCAAGCATTCAACAGCCCCGGAGTATACATTTTATATTTTTACTAAATACAAAAAGAGCCAACTGATGGCGTCAGACCTGTGGTGGGATTCAGCTTCCAGAGATTCTCCAGATTCCCCTCTCCTCCCAGAGAGAAGGTGAAAGGACTAGCAAACGGAGGGCCATCAAGGTCTGTCGGACTCACATCTACATGATTGACTTTGTTCCCACACATGACCACGTTTTTAGATACGAGATAGGGAGCGTTATCGTTCAGGTCTCCTAGGTAGACCACTACAATGCATGTTCCCGTAGCTGGAGGCTCTCCTGTGAACAGCATGAGGGGAAAAGTCAGCGTTTATAACAACAGTAAAATGACTTTCAATGCTTTCACACAAGTTTGGTTTGTTTTGCACATAGTTGGGTGCTTACCGTCATCTATAGCGTGCATCACCACAGTGTAGGTGCCGTTTTTGACAAACGGAGACTCCCGGTCCATGTTCTTAACTGTGGTGAGCTTTCCTGTCTTCTGGTCCAAACTCACCCATTTGTCTGGGTCTTGGACTAACTCATACCTATATACACAGACAGACTGTAAAACACTTTTACTCTCTGTCAGATCACGGTTTAATTTTCTTTACATCTCTAGAATGTTTGTGTGTGTGGACGAGTGTAACTAAGACTGTATGTTTCATATATTGTAAATGTACCTTTTATATAACATAATTTTATACTATCCATTATTTCATATACAGTATTGTTATAGAGTTTGTCTTCAGTGTGACTTTCCTAATTTGCTGCTTAGAAGTAGTTAGCACAGCAGATGTTAAGTTAAGGTATTGGGTAGGATCAGGGATGTAGAATAAGGTCGTACAAAATAAGGCATTAATATGTGCTTAATTACTACTAATAAAGAGTCTCTAAAATAAAGTGTTACTGCTTTAAAAACATTAAAAATTCTTACTCATAAGTTTGAGTGATTGTGCATATAATCAAGCTAGCAAATATTTTTAGATATTATGTTTAATTTTGTTTAATTATGTGTTTCAGTGTGTAATTAAGAATGTTGTATATGTTGATTTTGTTGTATAATAATGAAATTCAGTAAAAATATTATTATAGTAATATATTATGTATTTTTACATTTTAGAATGTAGTTTGATTTGATTATAAAATAAAAAATGTACATTTAATGAATGGGTAATTTGCTGCTGTGCAGTTCAGCCACACCTGAGTTTGCTGACATCTGAGTCCTCATCTTTGACATCGGGTACAAACAACACCTCTCCCAGAGGTCCGTTTTCATTCCGGTAAACCTTTTCAATTTGGTTTTTGAATACAGGGGGATCGTTCACATCAATTACTTTCACTAACACTTTGGTGGTATTCGGCTTTGGCTTGGGTCCTGTTACAGGCTTTCCATTAACACACTGAAATAATTTCTCCTCGTTCTCCACTGCTACCTCCAGCTCTGTGACCTCAGTTTTCTCGAAATTCTTCCCCTGTGAAAGCACAAGCACACTGAAAGCTGTCCATGTTTTTTCTTTAATACCAACATTACTCCAATATCGTCTTTTGTGCTCAACAGAAGAAAGAAACTCAAAAAGGTTTGGGTCGACGTTAGTGTGAGTAAATGATGACAGATCTTTCCTTTTCAGTGAACTAGTCCTTCAAGCTTTTCTAAGTGTATGAAATATTTCAAGAGAACAATGGTGCTTACCTTTATAACAGACAGCACCCCTTCATTAGTTTTGGGGTCTGTCACAATCTTATAATTAAATTCCTCATTGCCCTTCAGGATGGTGAATACTGCTCTTGAAGCCGGCGTGTTCGGTGTGTCCTTGTCGTTGATGCCGATTCTAAGGATCTCCTTTAATTCCATTTCCATCACTTCAGTGTTGTACTATCACACACACACATATATTAATTTGGATTAAAGTATCATATCAGATCTCGTTCTTTAAAATTCAAACAGCGTAGTATTTATACATTTATGAAGGGTAAACAAGGGTGTTCTAATTACATTTTTGGCATTGTTTTTTTTTTGTTTGTTTTTTTAGAGAGTCTCTGCATCCAAAGACAAACATTTGCCATGGCATTTGAACTGCTCACTTGAACAGATTAAGGGGTGGTAATATTACAACGAAATCCCTTTGCAACATTACTAGGGAGCAAGTTTTTTTGCAGAAAAGGCTTAATAAAACAAAGTTTCTGTGTTACTCTTTTGTTTCCTTGGTTGGTAGATGCACAGGAGACCTATTTATAGCACTTAATATGTCACATTTAAGTTATGAAAACGCTGGTCAATAAGTACTAATAAACAGCCAATATGGTAATAAGAGGTATGCTAATGAGCAAATAGGTAATATTGAGAATTACTTTGATAATTTTGAATAAATGTTCTGTTAATGTTACTAGCAAAATGATTACAAAAATGTTGAAAGAATATAGAAAGACAGAAAGTTGCAGTATAGCCAGAAGTATCTATACTTCCAGATAAGTTTTATCTGGAAAGCGTGACATTTCTGTGCCAAGCAGAATTTGATGGTTTTGCTATGTTATTGGTGTTAGCCCAAAAACAAGTGGGCTGCCAACCTGAATGTTTACAAACCTGAACTCACACCATTGGCTGACACAGTGTTGCTATATCATGCACCACACATTCAGTTTCCATTTTATCCACACATCAACCTACATATGGCTTTCTTATAGTTGTGTGCATATTAAATGGATAGTTGACTAGCCTGACTCACCGTGGTCGAACTGAATTCTGGGGGATGGGTGTTGGAATCAGTGATGTCCAGAAAAACTGTTGCAGTTGAAGACATTGCAGGTGTTCCTAGATCCTTCGCTTCAACAAGCACTTTATATTGTTTTACATTCTAAAATATGGGAAGACCGAAGAGATGAGAAATACTGAAAAATGCTGAGAATGTGCATTCGACATTAGTTACTCACGTCATAATCGAAGCATCCCGTGAAGGCGAGCTGTTTGACAGTAGTGGTACCAGGTAAGTCCTTCAGAGTAAATTTTGGTGAGGCAGGTTCTTGAGACACCACCTTCATAGTGAACTGGGAATTAGGAGTATCCTTCTGATCAGGGTCAAAAGCTTGTAACGTTGTTTGGACTGTGCCTGTTAAAACAATGATGCTTAGATAGCGAAAACAATCTGCTTGCTGTTTATTTTTAACAGTTTAGTTTAAATAATCAGGCAGTACATTTGGACTTTTAAATGTGTTAGTATGTATACATATTAGGGGGTATGGCTACATGATAATCCTTGCGCGATATGTAATGCACATCTTGTCAGTAAAGCTGGTAATGTAATCAACAGTAAATTCCATCAGGTGCGTGATTTTAGATTTAGCTGCATTTACTGAAGAGCTGCGCAAATTCGCGTTCATTATCGGAGTGATTTTGTGCAGCTCATTTAAACAAAACTTGGTCATGGCCTAATGGATAGGGAGTTGAACTTAGGGAGTTGCGGTTTTCCAGGCAGATTTTTGAGCCCGTAAGTCACGACTTTAAACCACGACTCACGACATTACAGGCAAATCACACAAAAATGGGGGTTTGAAGTCACGGGTTTGACTGTTGTTCCAGTGCACTTTCACCGGTAGAAGGTTGGAAAACCACATGTTACGGGTTGCCTGGAATGGAGCATTATTCCCAGATAACAACCGATAAAACTAATAATACAGATACTACACATCTTCTTGACCGTTAGTAATTATATCACTCCATTGTCGTTGATAGTTTGGCAACATTCTGTGGCTTAACCACGAGCTAAAATGGAGGACTTCAACATTAATTTCAACATGTACGGGAAAAGTAAAAGCAGTGGATTTCAGCAGTGGATAGAAGATGACTCGACTAACTCCTCTGTGACATTTATTTTTATTATTGTATTATTTATTTATTGTTTTATTACTTTGGGGGCAAGAAGCCATGTAATAAGCGGGATAATGTCCAGCTAGTAGGTTGTTATCGCAGAATAATGCCCTTCAGTCTTATACAACATATCTGCGATAACAGCCTGCTACCTGTACATTATCATATAACGTTATGATTACAGTACTACTGTAAAAAAAAAAAATAGTGAATTCTTAGGGTTTCGATGATGTTTAATGTTAACTATCTTTTAATGGAAACACAAAAACCTTATTTACTCGGCGAGGCGTCTGTTACTCATTTTCCCTGTGTGTTAACATCAATAATGATGACTGTCCAATGACTGACATGACTCTTATATTGCCCTGCCCCCACAAACATATGATTCGACTCTCAGTCGACTATTGGCAAGATTCAGAAATTGTGAAAAAAACTGTGAAAATCCTTAGTCGGGGACACCCCAATACATATGACTTCTTTTATCTGAAAAGATCAAGAGCAGTAAGACTTCTAACAAGATTAGATTGTGTAATTTAGTTGTCGCCAAGTAGAAATACTATATATTGCCGCACTGGGGTGACACACTTTCAGATTTAATGTTGAAGTGTGCACTAATGTGCACTCTGTAGTGGTAAATAAGGCATAAAGGTGTACCTTTAGAAAGGGTACTAGCCCAGTGACATATTTTGAACCTTTTTTTTTTTTTTTTATTAAAGAGCGCGCAAACCATTTCCCCATCTGCCATTGGCCCCAAACGCACGCCATTGGTTTAGTCAATTTTGTTGAGTTGAGCTGGTCTGGATGCTTAAACAAACAGAGCAATGTTTCGAAAGCACCACAGAACTTGTTTATGCTTTTCAAGGAAAGCATTATAACAGATAAAACTGCACACTTTAACATATATATGAATAACCTTCAGCCGTGTTCTCGGGAACAGTTAAACGGATAATGCTGGGTGTGAACACAGGACTATTGTCATTCTTGTCCTTTATTTCTACATTAAATGACAGCGTTTTGTCCACCGTTTCTCCAGTCAATTTGTCCAGCACATCAAAGTCCACCTACAAAAGAATCAAAAAGCCAACATGTACCGAATCAGTCCTTCCTGTTGTTAGCATTAGCATCATCACAAACACAACAAATCTTGCTTTGCCTTACATGGAAGATGGGATACTGTTCCCTGTCGATGGGCCTGTGTACGTATACTTCCCCAGTGTTTTCATTAATGGTAAACAATCCAATCGGGTCTTTTGTCACTCCATCTCCTTTGATGCGAAACTTGATAGTGTTGTCTTTTCTGTCATTATACAGCTAGCATCAAATAAAGCATAAAAAATACATAAAAATCATATACAGGTACATTGGCAATCATATACATCATTTACTTGCCCATTGCCACCCCATTAAAAACCCTATGAAATTAACAGGTTTACAATTTAACAGGTGCATGAAAAAACAAGCTTTTGCCTGCAGTGTCTCCCCTTAAGTAAAAACAGGGGTTTTCGCCAAACAAATGCTCTCCAAAATATTGTTTCTCTTTATTAACAAATATCATAATCATGTGTGCTCTCCATCCAAGCGACATAGAAAAGAAAAGAGTGGTCATGAAGAGTTATTAAGGGAACACAAACAGTTACCTGTGTTACTATGGAGGGATACGGCCCAGGCATGTTCTCTTCCAGATCAATAGTGGACAGAACCCATCTTCTCTTCGAACGTATGAGTACAGCATCCTTTGAGAGAGAGAGACAGACATATCAAGTGATCGGCAGAATTCTGGGTACAAAGCTAAAAGAACAAAAGAATAAAGATAAAAAAAGAAACTTCCTCTATAATAACCCAAGATACTTTTTTAAAATGAGTATTACATCTTTCTTACATGATGTAATGGTATGTCTAAATGAAGTCTTGTACTGTGGTCTGATAATAAGTGGGATTTTAAGTTGTGGGACATGTTGTGTCAAGACAGTGAGCTGAGATAATACTGTATATGCTGCATTTGATTACCTACCCGTTTTTTCCGATTGCTGGTCTCATTTTGGCTGGAAGTGGCCAAGTCAACAAGCTAGTGAATAGACAAACAAATTATTAAATAGAAACCCTACTTAGTGCCTGAGAAAAGTATATATATATATATATATATATATGCTGTCAAATGATGAAACATGAATAATTACATCCAAAATAAAAGTTTGTTTACTTAATATGCGTGAATGATGTGTATATTTATTGAGTATGTATGTATGCCAAAATGATCACAAGAACTGTGAGTAAAAATCACAGAACCACACAGGGACCTACTGAATACCAGAGATCCCAAACACACCGCCCGGGCAACGAAGGAGTGGCTTTGTAAGAAGCATTTCAAGGTCCTGGAGTGGCCTAGCCAGTCTCCAGATCTCAACCCCAGAGAAAATCTTTGGAGAGAGTTGAAAGTCAGTGTTGTCCAGTGACAGCCCCGAAACATTAAAGATCTAGAGGAGATCTGCTGGAGGAATGGGCCAAAATACCAGCAACAGTCTGACTTACAGAAAACCTTTGACCTCTGTCATTGCCAACAAAGGGTATATAACATATAAGTCTTGAGATGAAATTTTGTTATTTACCAAATACTTATTTTCCACCATAATTTGCAAATTCATTAAAAATCCCCAAATGTGGTTTATTGGATTTTTTTTCTTCTCATTTTGTCTCTCATAGTTGAGGTCCACCTATGATGAAAATTACATGCCTCTCTCATCTTTTTAAGTGGGAGAACTTGCACAATTGGTGGCTGCTGACTAAATTCTTTTTTGCCCCAGTGTATATGCATATACATTTAAATATATACTCTCTGTGTGTCTTTATATATCATAATGAATATACAGACTGTATATTTAAGAAAAAAATTGTATATATTAAATACATTTGTTTATACTATACATTATACTTACATGTAGATATGTATATAAGTAATAAAATACAGCACATATATTATGTAAACAAGACCTTTTATTTTCATATGTGATTAATCAAGATTAATAATTTGATTATATATATATATATATATATATATATATATTTCTTTTTTAATTTATTGATTGTTTGACATTGATCAACACCT
>JAUYWG010000061.1:2295291-2312710 GCA_034779775.1 Enteromius afrohamiltoni | reverse complement strand
GCAGGGAGCCTTTCTTTCTGTATGACTGTTCACCATTCTTGCAAGAATTAAATCTTTATAAAACGCAATTGCTCTGTGTGTCTTCTTAACGGAGAGCTTCTAAATTTTTGTCACAACACCACCTTAAACTTTTTCTCGACTGTCTTGTTGTGAAGCGTGAGATGTTTTTTGTCCCTAGTGATGTTTTCAGCACAAGCCATGATGTACTGAGTGTCATTACCTGAGGTCGTGTACGCGTTGACTAGGCCAATAAGGGAATCTAGATGGATAGCTTGCGAGGCGTTTAAAGTAACACCCTTGGCCAAGGTTATTATAGTTAACGAAAACAAACGAAAAAACTAAAACTAGAATTGGAAAATAAATGTTAGTTAACTGAAATAAAAATAAAAACGAGAGTTTAAAAGAACCCGAAAATTAACTGAAACTGTTTTGTGTGGATGCAAAACTAACTTAAACAAACTAATATTACAGCAAAAACATCCTTCGTCTTTGTCATAAACCTTTTGGGTTTAATTAAAATCTATTTACTTCACGCTGCCAGTTTTAAGCCAGGTGTTTGACCCGTAAGGCACCACATAGTCTGTGACATCACGTGTCTGCAACGCGGAAGAAAGCTTCAGAGTCCTATTTGGGATTTCTTTGATTCCTAGAGTCCTAGGGCTGGGTTATATATTGAACAATAAATTGTGGTGCGTGTAGTTAGTTTCACTTATGCGTTGGCCTACGTGGAGATGTGGGAAGAATGAGCCATGACAAGAAGATCTTTTTCTTTACGTTAACTTATTGCAGCATTTGTTAACAATACGGTGGCATAAGATAAATCAGGATATTAATCCAGATTAACATCTTGTAAAATAGAGCTATTTTAGAGGGCCTTATAATGGGGTGCATTTCAGTCACTATTTCATATTCTTTCTGTTTTTCTGACAGCAGAAACTATTAAATATATCAGTGATATATATATATATATATATATATATATGTATATATATAAAATATTCTAATTTAAAAAAAGGAAAAAAACAGAAACTAATACTGTAACTAATAAAAACTAAACTAAAACTAAGCAATTTCAAAATATAAAAACCAACCAACCAAAAAATCCCAAACTATTCTAACCTTGCCCTTGGCTTTCATGCAGACCTTCCCTTGGGCAGTATGATAGCCGTACGATTTGGGGCCGCTGGAGCAGAACTCGGTAATGTAATCGCCATCCCCTATCTCATCCATCGGGTCGCCCAGATAATCCCCCAGAGGGGGCATCCAGTTGCCAACCCTAGACACAAAAATTACGCTGTCTGTGTAAGAGTACAGAACGCAATCACCAAGTCTGTCCATCAGGTCATACAGCTCCAGGCGGGCGTGGGCGGTTGTAAACACCCTTACAAAAATGATGATGTCGCGAGTCTTACGATCCTCGTCTTCATGGGGTCGATGTTAGACCAGAGCGACATCATCCGAGACAAATCAGAAAAATTTCAGGTCGTCAGTTTTGCCAAAAACAATTTGGGCAAATTCTTCAGGTTCGCCAATGAGCCTGGTCTGTGCTAGATCCTCCCTCATAGAAAATTTTCCCCATAAACTATTCAAAAGAAGCTTATTTATAGCCCTCTGGGCGGGGTTGTGGCAGATCCTTGCAGGGTCGAGTCGAAAGCCTTCTTTTTGTATTTGTCGATGTAGGCGGCCTTGTCAGCGTCCGTGACGGCATCCGACGGGTAGCCTAAAGCTTGCTGCTTCAATTGTAAAAACTGCTTTACATACTCGCAAAACAATGTGTCCGAATGCTGCTGAAAATGCCAGACTTCGTCGATTTTGGCAGCAATGTAGCCCTTATCGATTGCCTTTATCAGCTCGATGATGACCCAGCACCCAGAGAGAGCCCTCTCATCATCCGTGTGATTGTAGTCAGATGTTTGTTTTTCATTATGCGCACACGTGCAACATAATGGGTACATGAGCCTGTCGCCGCACCTGCAAGGCAGTACCGGGTATAGTAATCCGCTTTGATGAGGCCGTGGTAATTTTCAATCGGCTCGAAATCATGAAAAATGATTTCCGGGTGGCCTATAGGGTACGTCTTCCTGTCTTGACAATAAAGATAAAGACTTCAAAAGTCATAATAGCTTATTTTCTTGCCATTGGCCGCTTTTTGGTACAACATTGGTGCGTCTGCCAAAAATGTCTCTTGGGAGCGGAATAAGACCTCATAAACTCAATCACTGAGGGGTCCTGCGTTTTATTTCACGCCGTTCACTCCCAGACGGTCTCAATTTTAAAATTGTAACCATTTTGCAGAACGTCGACCTTAAAACTAAAATTAGCTCAAATATACAAATAAAAGTAATTCAGAATCATTTAAGATTCTGTAGAGAATTTGAACAGAATCACTGTTTTACAGCGGCTCACTGAGTCGGTCTGCGATTCACTGTTGATTAACATCAACTCTGCGCTGGATATTAAAATCCAGATAATAGTGTAAACACTATTAAAAGCACAGTAACAAGATTGGAAGTTTAAGACATTAATTTGTAAGCACAAAACACAGATACTTCTCTTTTCAATTATAAGCATGGCTTTATTGGAGAAACCTAAGACATATAAACTAAACTAACACAAACACACACATTCATACGAGTTTCAAGAAGGGAGAAAATAAGGAAAGAGTGAGTTTAAGAGAATGAAAATGTGAAATCCCAATTCTACAGCAATAGGTGCTATTGCATCGACCTGAACAACCATCAATTAAAAGATTAACTCTCGCATTGAGTTTGTCAATGAGGTTAACACTTCAAGTTCACCAGTTCAGCTTCAATCTGGAGGTTTGTACTTGTGCGCTATGGGATTGCCTCTGTGGTCCTTGTTGCAGAAAGGGGTTTGCCCGAGGTTGTTGATTGGCTGGAAGTCAATCGTTGTGGAAGCCTTGGGAAGTGAGCAGTGGCTGAAGAAGAGCGGAGTCGTGGTCCACTTGAAGTTGATGCGGTGCGGTTTGGGAAGCACGGCAGGCAAAACTTAACTTACACAAACTCTCATGGAAAGAAAAGAAAGTAAAGAAATAAGGAAATAAAAAAACGAGACTAGAGTGGTTTTCTTCTCATCGTGGCTGGCAGCAGCAGATGTGCATGCTGGAGTACGTGATACGAGCCTGGAGAGCTAAGAGAGCGCTAAGAGTAAGAGCGAGGTTAAAAGGGGGTAAGAGATTAAGAGAACGATTTGAATAGTGTTCTGAGTTTTAAACTCATCCTTGAACACATCCCAAAATCGTGTTTTAACCAATAGATTTGATTCTTGCTTAGGATGTTGTGAGATTTCTCCTCCCATACCATAAATCTAAGAATGTTATCTTTCCAGTCACATGGCCTGAATTTTCCCGCTTTTGCAGAGAATAATTTGGACATGATTCATATAACATGAAATTGATACATCTGACTAAGAATTGGAGGGAAGAAACATTTCAGGCAAGAAAATTAAAACAAAACAATACTAAACACGGCTATTGAGGTACAAACCATTCGTAAGTTATTGAAACACATATAAAATTAGTGATTAACACATGATGATTAAATGTGTGGGATACATATAATATGCCTTTATGCATATCAGTGATTCAAGTTCATATTAGTATATTCATATTAGTTCAGTTTTCTGTAGGGTAAACGTGGTTTTGTGAAACCCAGGGGTTAAAGGTCTCATGAGGAATGTTGGCTGGTCCTAGTTGAGTTGGGGGGTGGAGATCCATCCAACAAAATCTTTAATTATTCTACCCATGTAAGGATAACAATGATAATGATGTCCTGTGTCTTTGACCATTCTCTTGGTTATTTGCACAATATTGACAATCTCCTTCCTGAGTTGGGATTCTAAATATGTGTTCTTTTGTGAATGTTCAAGCTGTTCTCTGACAATGTCTGTTGGTCTGTGAAGAAGATTTTTATAGATCGTATTAACTAAAATATAAAGGACTCATACTAAAATTATTCTACTATTAAAAATAACCCCAAAGACTGGTCTAAGGGGCCTCACGGAGGCAGAAACAGGAAACAGGGCCCCAATGGGACCATATAGTAACCAGGGCCCCTCTGTATAGAAACAATATGTTAGTATTCTCTAAGGACCCTTGACTAAACATGTTTTTGTGAGAAAAAAATGTATAAAAACCAGCTCCACTAGAGCGAAGTAGGCTTCGTCAGAGGTGGCATTGTCAGAGGTTGCTCTGTGAAGGCTCGGCTTTTGGTTTTGTCGCGACAAAAATAAAGGTTTATCTTTTGGCATCAAAACCCAAGTCTCCAGAGTATCATTGATGAGAAAGGAAAGGGGAACCACAACATCTGCTTATGACAGGGTGTGCAACTATTGGCTGATTTATATTTTCCTGTTGTGCGAGGCCTCTCTGTGGAATTTGACTCTTTACGTTTTAATGTTCTGATCAAATTTTAAGTGTCTAATTCACTCTGATGCACTACATGGGGCTCAAAGTGCTTCTCGCATCCATGGTTCCCACATCCTTTGGATTCCAGGCCGTACCCCACGCCCCCTACCTCGTAGTACCTGTCTAAAAAGTAGCTGCCTATTTGGACTTCGCCGTGATTTAACGCATGATGAATATCCAAGTTTCGGGTCTTTTTTACATACTCGAGCCATTCGATAGATACACTCGAGTAGGTCTTGCTGCTTCTGATGTACTTGTTGTTACGCGTCAGAGCCAGAGTGTTTCTGGTGAGATGATTGGCTTTAAAGATGCCCATACAGCAGCTCGCGAGAGTGGTGAAGTTAAACTGATCGATCCCTGTGCATTCTATCAATTCGTGCCTGTATTTCTCACAGGCCTCTCTCAGCAGGATCACGTCGTTCATACCGTAAATGCTCAGCTCGCTTTCGAAGCAAAACTCTTTCCCGACGACTGTGGCATACCAAGCGTCAAACTTTGCCTGATCTTTATCGGACATGTTGTCGTACCCGTAAAACCTTTTTTTAGGGTATGGTCCGACGTAATTGACATTCTCCATCCTGTTGAAATAATGGGGGAAGTAGCCTTTTCCCATCGTGGTCAATGCCAGAGCGGCAGGCATCTTAGACAGAGCCATCGGGATAAATCTATGTAGCACTGGTCGAAAGCCTCGTCATACATAAAGATCAATTTACATCCTTGCATGATGATGTCGAGAGTGATGCCTGCTTTGCAGAAATACTCAAGAATCAGGAAAGAGTCAAATCAGGCAGTGTAATGGGTGATGAAACAATTGCCCTCGTAGTGGGGCTTCCTGAAGTGCGCTATTAACTTTTCCACGCAATCAGTTCCTCGGGCCACGAATTGCTTACCACTGTAAGTGTAAGCGCAAACAAAATTAGCGACGTGCCGTCTGTTCTCGTAGCATGTTTCAAAGTCGTAAAAAATTTACCCCCCTCGTGCAGCTCTTCGTGACACGAGTTGCAAAAGCACTGACAATCATCGCAGTGAATAGTCCTTTTTGCGTGATTGGAGATTGCGTGATTACGTCTATGTCCTGCACCTCCGAGCCTGTTCATAACAACATCTTGCTTCGATCTCGATCCTATCATCAAACATCAATTCTTCTTTACTTTGTAAAATCTTCTTGATTTGGTCTGTGAGAAGACTTACGTCGTAATCATTGCCGGGTGTTAGAACGACGCTAACAGGGGATCGCAAACTCTCGCCAATCATTGTTAAATTAATGACGCTAGAGTCGCCTCTGACGTGTCTGACGAATGAAACTATTACGCCAAATTTTTCATGCAAAGCGGTGTGATACGATGCTAAATCCGTGGACCTGATATCGTTCATATTCATAGTACAGCGTAATTCTACGCTGTTAAACTGAGGTCTCTGTGTTACATTATATCCGTTTACGAATCCCCCGTCTCATCTCAGCGCTACCAAATTTATGCCATCGTCAGCTGTACAGGGTTAGAAGCGTACAGACCATGTGATGTTGATCAGTGCTTTGCTACAATCTGTATTGTTAAAAGCGCTATATAAATAAAAGTGACTTGACTTGACTTGTTGATGGCTGCTCGGAGATAGAAGCGACCAAATCATGCGATGTCGATGGTTGCTCGGCATTATCACCGGGTCCCCCTCCATTTCACGTGTGGTTTACTCTGTGGTTCCTGACAGCTATTTATATAGTTCTGCAGTAGATCGTACAATTCACCATTTGAACATCGTTCTTGTATAACGCTATATAGATTTGATTGCACAAGCGTTCAAACAGTAGTCCTCCTCAGCATCTAACTCATCCAGGATATCTTCGCAACGTACAGAATTCTATGTATCTTCTGTATATCTGTCTAATTGATATTGTAACATTGCATATCGATCCTCGTGCATTTCTACATGAGCGTCCAAAGAGCTCTGCATGAGATCTATGCGCTCTTGTTGTGAAAGATTGCCGTCATCGATCATGACAATTTACGGTTGGGTCGATGACATAACCATCCTCAGGATAGCTATCTAATATTCGCTGTAACATAGCACATCGATCCTTGTGCGTTTCTACATGAGCGTCCAAAGAGCTCTGCATGAGCTTTATGCGCTCTTGTTGCGAAAGAATGCGATTGCCATCCATAGTGAACTTGTGAGGATGATTAAATAAAAAAACTGAAAAATAAAAATTTAAATAATGTGTAAAAAAATAAAATAAAATCAAGATGGTCTATTAAACTGATTTAGCAAACAGTCACTCTGCTGCCTTAGTGTTCAGATAGAGCTGTAATCCGACGTTGCTCCCTGAAATGATGTGGCAGTCACGAACCTGGATACCGCTGAATCGTCACCCGTAGTCTGAATAAAACAAGCAGATAATTAAAATGTGCATTTTCCTTTCAGTCATACATTTTCAGTAATACAATCCCAGACATTATATAAAAGTAGAAAAAGTAATGCTTTTTTGAGAAGGCAGAGACTGTTATAAAGAATTGTTCAATATTGTCACACAAATAATTAAAATTAGCAGAAAACACTGAACGCAACAACAGTGCACACAGAGTAGCACAACAAAGAATTAAGTGATTCACATGGCCGTTCAAAAATGCAGAAATTAATTTATATCTGATATAACATCATATTTATCAGCATAGCCAGGAATATTAGATCAGAAAATAGACGCCATCTCAGTTATTAAACAGAACGCACTCATTCTCAGACCGAATCATAGCCTCACACACATATCATGGAAAATAAAATTAGCCACACAGGCATTAGATCAGAAAAAGCACGCTGTGTGCTATTCACAGATCAGCCACTCACACACACACGCATTCATTCACGGGACACAGATTGTATCAAAACCATCAGAAATAACTCTGAAAGCACAGGACGCAACAACAGGACTCTAAACACTGTTTCCGTGCATCTCCAAACGACTTGTTGATCAGTTGAACAGGTGTAAAAGACCCCCAGCGAATTTGACAGAGTTTCGATCTGCTGTTCTGATGCTAAAATCGATACATTGGTTTAAATAGAGTGCCCATCTCTGCGGGGTTCCATTCACACAGACACACACACATAGACAGACACAGGGTTGCGTTTGAAGACACAGGTTTTACGACAGGAACACCATAAACAGACCTTTCTAAGGAAATGTAAAAGTGTATTTTATTTAAAGGGCAGCCCTGCTGTGACCAGGATGTCAGCGGGGCATTTGTCTCGTGACTCTCTGGTCTTTGAACCAGAGATATTTTTTTTTTAGATCTAAAAGACTTTGTAGGTTTATGGTCGGGTCTGTATGGTGCATCATGAGATATTTATTGACCCTCAATAAAACATGGACAGGCCTGAATCGCAGCTTGGCAGGCACTTTTTTCCATGGGTTTCAGAACAGCATAATCAATACTGCATCATCAGGGAGGCGTGGCCTGTTTGATTATTTGCATAGGTCACCGATCATGCGCCGTTTGGGAGACGCCATTTGCATCATACACCGGTATGCGATCGGAGGGGGTTTGTGTCAGAGACTTATATTATATAACTTCAGATACCTGTCCTGACCCCAGGTCTTTTGTATATGATAACTTTTATACTATTTAACTTTAGATACCTGTCCTGACCCCAGGTGTTTCATGTATAACTTTTATATTATTTAACTTCAGATACCTTTTCTGACCCCAGGAGTTTCGTGTCTAATACCTTATCTATCATGTACATTAACTTCAGATACCTGTCCTGACCCCAGGTGTTTAATGTATAACTTTTATATTATTTAACTTCAGATACCTTTCCTGGAACCCAGGTGTTTCGTGTCTAATACCTTATCTATCATGTACAGTAACTTCAGATACCTGTCCTGACCCCAGGTGTTTCGTGTATGATCATTTTTATATTATTTAACTTCAGATACCTGTCGTGATCCCAGGTGTTTTGTGTCTAATACCTTGTCATATACAGTGTTCATTTCATCATTACATGAATTTGATCATTCCATGTTCACACTATACACCCATTTCACTTTAATAAGTTTACTTCACATCAATTTTATCATGTGTCCTTTCACAAAGGTCAAAACCTCCAGTTAGACCAGTTTTTATTAATCTCAGTATATTTTTCACAACACTTGCCTGTAAAAAAAAAATCTAGAATTATCTAGAATTTCATACTCAATTTACACAAAGAATATGATGTGTGCATAACTGGTTGATAAGGCTTACAGGATTTTCTCATGTATAATCTCACAAACCATCACTTTCCTGAACAGTGGAATGTCACACTACAAATATAAATGAACAATAAAATGTTTGAGAATTATTGGTATTAATGAAAATACTATTTCATGTACCTGTCTGAAAGTGAGTGGTTTTCCTTGAGAAAGGATGTCTGCATATTTACAGGCAAAAACACCACAGTCATTGCCAATCACCTGTTTAGGAATTGCCTAGACAAAATTTAAAAATGACACTTAATTCAGAGATCCATTTAAATTATTATATGGTGTCATGCATTAGTTCTCATTCGGCCAACGGTCCACCTGGAAGCCACCAAGATACAGCCTTTCTTGACCCTGTCTTGACCCCCGATCAGTCGCTGCTGCTGTCTGTGATAAAGAAGAGAAACAGATAAGCACATCAGTCTCTGTGGAGAGCGTTCTCACTTGTGCTTCTTTAGCGTGCTGCTTTTAAAGGGCTCCTCTGATGAGCTGCAGCCGCGACTGATTGGCCGGTCCAGACTAAGTGCAACAGAAAAGAGTTGCCCGTTGCCAGGGCGAAGCTGACGAGTGCTCGGGTGGCTTGCCACACTCCCCCCACCCCAAGTGTCGAACTGGTCCTGCAACAAGAGTTAGACATGTAGACAGGGGAAAGAAGGGGGGGGAGGGGGGGCGGGGAGTGTGCCCTGACAGACCTGCGAAAGCTGCCCACAGCCTGGAGAGCCTGTCTGCGTTCCCGTTCTCAGCCCCCGCCCTGTGTTCCACGGAGAAGTGGAAGTCTTGGAGCGCCAAGAACCACTGTGTCACCCTGGCGTTGGTCTCTTTGGCATGGGCAATCCACTGGAGGGGGGGCGTGGTCAGTCAGCAGGGTGAAACGGCGGCCCAGCAGGTAGTAGCGGAGCTCCAGCACTGCCCACTTGATGGAGAGGGCCTCCTTCTCCATGGCGGTGTACCTTGACCCCACTGGGGTCAGCTTTCGGCTGATGTATATACCACGGGGTGTTCCTCACCATTCCGGACCTGGGAGAGGACGGCTCCCAATCCCGTGTCTGAAGCGTCGGTCTGCAACAGGAAGGGGCAGTTAAAGTTGGGGGCCCGGAGTATGGGCTCCGTGGTCAGGGCGGTCTTGATCTCCTGGAGGGCTCTCTCCAGGGTGTCGTTCCACATCACTTTCTCCGGCTGCCCCTTCCTGGTCAGGTCTGTCAGGGGAAATGCTAAGGTGGAGAAGTTAGGGATGAAACAAGGATAGTACCCCGCCAACCCCAAAAAGGCACGTACCTGGGACTTGGTAGTTGGTTTCGGGGCCAAAAAGATTGCTTCAACCTTCTTCTGTTGGGGCCGGATGAGTCCATGGCCCGCCCGGAACCCCAGGTACTGCACCTCGGCGAGGGCCAGATGACATTTCCTGGGGTTGGCGGTTAGTCCAGCCCGCCGGAGCTCCAGCAGAACCCTCCGCAGCCGCTCGAGATGGTCCACAGGTGGCGGCTTATCATCCAGGTAGGCTGCCGCGTAGGCCTGGTGAGGGTGAAGCAGGATGTCCATCATTCGCTGGAACGTTGCTGGTACCCCGTGAAGCCCAAAGGGGAGGGTCCGATACTGCCAGTGGCCATTCGGGGTTGAGAAGGCAGTCTGTTCCTTGGCCATCTTTGTGAGGGGCACCTGGCAGTAGCCTTTAGTGAGGTCTATCCCCAACCGTTCCAGCAGCTCGTCGACCCGGGGCATGGGATACCCGTCAAACTTTGAGACCTCTGAGTCATTGCCATCTGGCTTTGGTACCATCATGATGGCACTGGACCAGGCGCTGCATGATGGCTCAATCACCCTTAACTTCAGCATCTCGCCGATTTCCTCCTTAATAGCCTGCCCCTGAGACTCGGGCACTCGGTAGGGCCGCTGCCATACTATTACTCCTGGCGGGGTCCGGATGTCGTGCCTGATGACGTTGGTCAGCCCAGGTAGATGGGAGAACATGTCGGAGAACTGACTGACCAATTGTCGGAGCTCTGTCTTCTAGGCGGCCGACAGATGTTCCCCCATGTCCACAACCACGGGATCTGAGCAGGCTAGGGCAGCCAGCTGGTCTCAGGTCCTTTCGAGGTGGGATGATGGCGGCTTGCACCAGGCTGACGGAACTTCCTGAGTCCAGCAGGGCCACCGTCGACCGTCCGTTTATCCTTACTGTCACTTGAGGTGCCCCGTGGCCAGCCAGCCAGCCAGCCAGGTTCGTGAAGGACTGGATCTTTGGTGAGCATCGGTTCATCGACCGGACCAGGGGTCACCGGCCTGAGATTGTGTTGTGGGGTACCCTCCGGCGGGCGCCGCTCCTGGACCACCCTCCGGGGGGATGACGGCGCTCTCTCTCCAACCTCTCGGTGCTGCACTGCCTCCGCCAATTCGATGGACTCCACCAGCTTGGACAGTGTGGTTCCGCATCCCCACGGTCGGCTGGTGGCCGGAGGAAGAGCCTGCAGAAGCCGGTCGATAGTGACGGTCGATCATGCCGGTCCCAGTTCTTGTGACCGGTGATCGTACAAAATACATATTGTCAACATTACACCTCTGTCAGCCTGGGTTAGTGCTCACTACAGTACAACTGAGAACATCCATCATCATGTGTCACTGTGGTTGCTTTTGTCATTTCTTCTCTGGAGAGATCCTCATCATGTGCCTTTATATCAAGGCAATTGCACAAACAAAAAAAAACACTTTAACAAACAATATATGATTCAAAAGTCAAACACACCTTCATTTACATCTACAGGCATCATTTTCCGTTTTCTGAAAGTTTTTCAAGTGAATTGATAAAGCTCTAAGGCCTTGGTTTTCAACCTGTGGGCCGCGACGGTATTGCAGGGGGAAATTGTAATATTGTTAATATAATAAAATATGTCTAGTTTGCTGATCCGTTATGTATATTTTCTGTTTATTCAATACATTACCAGTTTATTTAATAAAGACAATTAACAGCCTTGCTTCTGAGTACTTAGTTAACCTGACACAAAAAGCGGGATTGTTTAAATTCTTTTGCAGTGGGCCGCAAAAACATATGTGTTTGGCTGAGTGGGCCGTGACTTAAAAAAGATTGGGAACCACTGCTCTAAGGTTTTTCTTGACAGATTCTTGCTCCTGGAGAACCAGGCCATCTTCCCTGGGTAAACAGGATTCCAGGGTCTCACAAAGGCCATAAACAACACTGGGAGCATTCTTGATATACAAAAATATTTTTCAAAAAGTTTAAATAATCTTGATCTGTGGACAGACTTCATTTACAAAATTTATTGTCAACATTTCACCTCTGTCAGCCTGGGTAAGTGCTCCCTACCAGAACATCCATCATCGTGTGTCCTTTTGTTTGCTTTTGTCATTTCTTCTCTGGAGAGATCCACATCATGTGCCTTTATATCAAGACAAATGCAAAAAAAACAAGTTCTATAATAAATTTTCTGCCTGCCTTGTGACTACCCTTTTGCCTGCCTCTGAAATTACTGTTGAACTGTGTACCGAACCTTGCCTGTCTGACCATTCTAATAAACGCCAGCAAATGGATCCGAACCGATTCCTGGAGGTTTTTGCTTTTAATTTCTTCAAGCATTGGAAGCACTCTGGAAGCATTCTTGATAGCTTCTTTATCAGTGCAAATATATGATATGTCATGCAAAGTCGTGAGCTATTCATGTAGATGCTGCTGATCGAATGCTACTCGTGATGACTGTGACTCAGTACTGTATGTCTGCTTTCCCGTGCATGGTACAGGACTATCAAAAACATCAGAGGAGAAGTATTCTTGAGTGATGATTTCATTGCTCTGGGGATCTTGAGTTAAAGCAACATTGAAATCCAGAGTTATATATGGGCTTTGACAGTACTCTGGGCTAAGGTCAACCCATTTTTTTGCCTAAAAATAGCAAAGAAATGCTTGCATGGTAAGAATATGGTTTTGAAGAGGACGCATTCACATGACGGGTATCTTTCAGAGTCAACAAGTTCTACTTTGTACCATGTAGAAGTTGTCTCACTCTTGACCTTAAAAGATTCCTTTCCAAGCACCTCTATGTGCTCTTAGGAACAGCTGGAAGCTGCATGGATACTGTTCAATCAATGTTTGACAAAACTTCTGGGTCTTTCAGGAATGCTGGAACAGCTGGATTGTAGGTCTTGCATTCACTACTGTACATGAAGTTGAGTCTACTGTATGACAGCAACTGCTCTGGGAAAAACTCACATACTAGAGTTTCAAGCAGAGATTGACACTGTAACAGATCGCGAGAGTCGGGTGGATCCATAAGCAGCGATCTTTATTGAGAATAGTCAAACAGGCGTAGATCAGAACAGGCGTACAGGTATATAGGGGTAAGGCAATACTCAAAGTCGGGGACAGGCAAAGAATCAGGGCAGGCGGCAAAATGGCGGAACACAAAGACAGGCAGGACATCAAAGACGGGTAATCAAATAACAATAGACAGGAAATAATGCTTAGAAACGACAGCCGGGGCAAATCGAGACTTCGCGACTAGCCATGGCAAAAGTCAGTAACGCTCCACTTGGTAATGGTAATGGCTGAAGGAGCCCCGCGGGTTGTTGATGAGAGGCTTTAGACATCTGGCAGGTAGCGCAGCGAGAGATGAAAGTTCGTACATCCGTGGCCAGGGTGGTCCACCAGAACCGGTTGGCCATTAGGTCTGTGGTGGCTAGGATGCCCGGATACCCAGCGCTAGGGTTCTCGTGCACTAGATGTAGGAGGCGGTCCTGGAGCATCTCGGGCACTTAGGTGTGATTGGGCGGGCACTCAGGAGGAATGGGGTCCTGGGCCTGGGCCTCCCGGATCTCCTCCATGATGTCCCACTGGACGGGAACTAGGATCAAGGTCGAAGGTAGGGTGTGTTCGGGCTCAGATGGCTGGAGCACCTGGTCATGTAGGCGTGACAAAGCATCGGCCTTGCTGTTTTTCGACCCCGGCCGGTAGGTGATTTTAAACTGGAAGTAGGTGAAGAACAACGACCAGCGGGCTTGTCTGGCGTTCAGTCTTTTTGTTAAAGCTGAGGTACTCCAGATTGCGATGGTCCGTGAGAACTAGGAAGGGTTCTGAGGCTCCCTCCAGCCAGTGCTGCCACTCCTCCAGGGCGGCCTTCATGGCGAGAAGCTCCCGATCTCCGACATCATAGTTTCGCTCAGCTTGAGTTAGCTTCCTAGAGTAGTATGCACAGGGGTAGAGTTTCTCAGGGGTACGCTGGGAGAGCACGGCCCCTATTCCGGTGTTGGAGGCGTCAACCTCGACGACGAACTGGCGACTGGGGTCTGGGTGACGGAGAATGGGGGCCATTGTGAACTTATGTTTAAGTCCCTCGAAGGCCTCCTCACACGCTGGACTCCAGGGTTGCCGTTTGGTGGTGGTCTTAGTCAGGGCTGTCAGGGGTGAGGCGGTGAGACTGAAGCCGGTAGAAATTAGCGAACCCCAGGAATCGCTGTAGCTCCTTGAGGTTCTGGGGCCTAGAAGCTGGGTGGCTTTCTCCTTGCTGAAGGCCATTCGGAGGTCCTGGTACTCCGCTTAAAGTCAGAGGAGGACGCCGACCTCAATTCACTGCCCACGGAGCAGGTTAATGTGTCTGGGACCGGGTCTGAGGCAGTTATGTAAGCAGTGTTCTGACCAACGGAGCACTTGATGTTCTTTCCAGGAAATTACAGGGTCGTGGAGCTCAAGCCATGGGAGTCCGAGGATGATGGGGTGTTCTGGTGAGTGGATGGTGAGTGCAGGGAGCTGGTGCTCAGGGTGATGGGTGCCGTTTGGGTTGTTATTTTGCCTGTTCCGAGGGGTCGGCCGTCGAGGGCTGCAACAGCCACGTTGGGGGTACATGTAAGCAAAGGAAGGTGGTTGTCAGAAGCAAACTGATGGTCTATAAAGTTCCCCGCAGCCCCCGAATCTAGGAAAGCCCTGGTTACAAGACGCTGTCCCCGCACATGCAACTCTACATCCAGCTGCATAGCAGTGTCAAGAGAAAGAGTGCTCACCCGGTAAGTCTTGGGTCACGTGGGCCTTACTGGACAGGCTGCGCGGAGGTGGCCCGGCTTCCCACAGTACAGGCAGAGTCCTTGCTCCATTCTGCGTTCTCGCTCCTCCAACGTAAGGCGTGCGGCCCCGATCTGCATGGGTTCCACCGGGGGGAGAGCGGCGGCGTGGGCAGGCGCTGGCGGCAGGCGGCAACTCCTCCGAGATCGCATGAGCTGGTCGGTTTTAATGGACCGGTCCATATACTGAGCGAGACTTAGATCCTCTCCCTTACAGGCCAACTCAGCCTGAAGATCCTCCCGTAGACCTCGGCGATACAGAGATAACAGTGGATCGCTGTCCCATCCGGTCTGGGCGGCGAGGGTTCGGAACGTCACAGTAAAGTCAGCGGCGGATTGGGTACCTTGTTTAAGCCCGAGCAGTTCATCCTTGGCATCCCTTCCATCAGCAGTATGGTCGAAGACCTCACGAAATTGCCGAAGAAAGCTCTGATAGGACGGGAAGGCCATGCGGCGGCCCTCCCATAAGGCCGTTACCCAGTCCAAGGCCTTCCCAGACAGCAGTAAACATACGAGCGAAATCTTGCCATCATCCTCCGCAAAGTACACCGCTTGAGACTTCATGTAGATGTCACACTGCAGTAGGAATCCCTTGCATTTTCCTGGAGCTCCACTATACTTCTCCGGGAGCGCGAGGCTTCTATTTCTTTCCCTTTTTGCTGCTAAAAGCTTTCCTACTACCTCCGCTGAGGTGCCAATACCTCCGCCGAGGTGCCTAAACCTCCGCGAAGGTTTCACTCCTAGCCTCTGCGTAGGCTTCTATTTCTTCCCCTTCTTTGCTGCTAAAAGCTTTTTCCACTACCTCCGCCGAGGTGCCCAAACCTCCTCCGCCATCCCCTTACCTCCGCAGAGGGCTTTTTCTTCTCTATCCCACCTCCGCTGAGGTTCCCAAAACCTCCGCAAAGGTTTCACTCCCAGCCTCCACGTAGCATACTTTCCATCTACATAATCATTTTATTGTTGATATTGACATAATTGTGGAAAAATACATATAACGTTACCTATATAAACACCTGTTACGTTACTTAACTAAGATCAAGTAACACTACGTACAAAAATTAATTCCCTTCTTCAGGGAATGAGGATTATAATACGTAACCGAGACGTTTTGTATACTTTTTTTTTACCTCAAATTCTCTTCTTGTCTAGGTCTGCGTGTACTCTGAGTATTCCGGTCCATGACAATTAGGGTATGTCAAGAAACACCCATCTCTTTTTCTCCAACTTTAAATTGCCATACAGGAGCACCGACCCAGTGTTTACAAACGAATGTGCAAAGATCAAACTCTTTACAAAAAAAGGTAAAACACCAATGTAGAAGAAAATAAGATGGGAGTTTTTCTGACATACCCTAACTGTCATGAAGTGGAATACACAGTTCACACAGAGCTGGAGAAGTTAAATATTATAGAAGCAACTTTTTTTTGAAAATAACCAATCCTTTTGCTAGATAAGATATTCTGTCTCAGTTGGGATTGTTAAAATGAACTCCAAAACACCAATAACATTACTTACAAAGCACATCCTGACAAACACCTCTGAGTCATCCCCGAGAAGAAGTGGAAGTGTGAAAATGTGTAACATTGGATGACTAGGAAAAAGGAGAAACAAATAGACAAGTTATAGGTCAAAAATATCAATTATATGCAAATCATGATTCAAAGATTACATCATAAAGAAATACCATTGAATCAACTTGTTGCAAAATTTCATGCAGTTTTTTTCCCTGCTTTCCTCCTTTTTTCTTGGATATTTCAATCAAGCGAGCAGAATGCGTGTTCAATGCAGCACAGAACTGAGATGTCAGATTTTCAGTTGAATTCTGCTAAGACCTAAGCACAAACATGGAGTTGTTAACATTCAAACACACAATTCATAAAAAAAAAAAAAAAAAAAAAAAAGAGGTTTTAAAGAGAAAGGAAACAAACCTGGCTCTCCATGAAAAGTGCAGGCCACTTTTCCAAGATCTCACAGGCAGGAGGTTCAGAGTGGACTATTTCTCTATGCCTCAGGGCAAATGTACAGTCCATATTCTTTCCAATTAAGCTCATGTTTGGGGGCCTTTTTTTACATTCTTTTACTAGGTATTTTATTATACTCTCTTGACTCTGGTCGTTCGGAAAGTTTGGCAAGAAATTTAATTCAAACCATCTGGGTTTTTTGATGGCTGACTTTGCACCCCCCATTGTTGCACCTCTATTTCCGGCAACAACATCATCACTACAGCCTGATTTACGCCAACTTTGTTCTGTAGTTGAGCTTGTTGGTGAGCCCTGCTCAGTCAAACAGGGATGAGCTTTAATGAGAGCTGAGGTAACTTGGGCAAAATCTTCATCCCTGGAATACGCCTTATAGGTGTACATGGCCCCTGCAAGTGCTTCCAGTAAGTCGTGCTTTATTATTTTCAGTGTTGCTCTCTCTGGCAAATCATTAATGTCACTAACATTACATAGCGCATTGGCAAAGTTAGGGTCTTCGTATTGGACACTGAAGGTGTATGTGAGATGTAGGTTCTCTTTCTGTGCTTGTTTCAAAGAATCAACATCAGCTGGTTTTTCAGGAATTATAACTTTTTGGATGTCAGTATCGTGCACAATAAGTGAAAATCTGAAACATAAAGAAAAGAGCAGAAGTAAAAATGACAAGGAATAATACAATTCAATGTAATTTAACAGCAGATGTTATACAGGTCCTTTTTTAAA